>PVIW01000624.1:180541-435911 GCA_004026585.1 Noctilio leporinus
TTTTTTTTTTTTTTTTTTTTTTTTTTTTTTTTTTTTTTTTTTTTTTTTTTTTTTTTTTTTGCTATTGGTTTGAAGGAAACCTAGAATCTTAGATCAGGTGTTTTCATTTTAAAGGCTGTAACATATTTTAGAAATATGATGAATCACGTGCATGGAATTATGTGACTTTGAAACAGGTTTACAGTTGGTAAAGTACTTACTCATGGTTACTGACAATTTATTTTTCAGACCGTTACCAGAGTAATCCAATAATTCTTTTGTGAAAAAGAAGACGAAAGAAATACAGACAAACACACACACACACACACACACACACACACACACACACACATTCCCTTCACTCTGATACTGATTGAACCTAATAGCTCTTGTTTTGAATTTCATAATTCTAGAAGAGCTAAACTTGAAAATGTATCTCTAAACAATGGAGCCTCTGTTTCCCACCCAAAGGCAGTGATTGTGTTGAGCATTTTAACTGGTTATCAGTCCTCAGGCTGCCGGTTTGACAAGTGAACTTTGGCAATAGGAACTTGGCTCTCCACCCTGTTTTGCAGCTGGCTAGAATGTGAATAAACTTCCTATGAAAGAGAGACATACCGTCTCAAAGGATGAAAGCAAAAAAGGCCTCAACCTACTAACCTTTCTCCCTTCTGTCTGCCTGCCTGAGCCTCTACTTACCTTTTTTGAAAGCTTCTTCAGTTATCTGAGAGATGTTTTTAGGTTCTCAAAAACTTCGAAAATTACTCAACAGTTATTCCCCCCCCCCTTTTAATCCCCCTCCTGAAAGATTTATTCTTAGTGAAACCCTGTATCAAAGTGTAGTTTTCTTTCTGACTTCTCCCTCTTCAAGGAATTGTGCAGGTACTGCCAGCCTTTGGGCTTTGTGCAGCTCAACTATTGCTTCTTGACTTTCATTAGGTTCCATCTTTGTTTCCTTGCACGATAACAGCTTTCTGTCCAGCGCCGGCTTCTTCGGTGGTCCATACCACCAGCTCATGGCAGGCATGTGGTTCTCTCCCACAGCAGTTTTAAGTCAACATCCTGTTGGTCTCAAAAGAGGTTTACTCCTTTGAAATCCCTCCATGCCTTTTCTTCACCATGAGGCTCACCATCTTTACCAGTCTTCACATTTTCAAATGAGAGGGTGATAAAGGCTACACACACCCTCACATTCACAGCATTACTTGACAGTCTGTAAATGTAGCAGAAACATTTAAGATGTGTTGGAAGCCTTACATGGGCTTTAGTATTTCAAACGGTGAACCATTCCTGAAAAATATTTTTTATATTTAATTTTGTCTTAAACATTTTTATCATAACTCATACATAGAATTGATTTCATGACCTACTCATAGGTTACACATATAATATGCAAAAAACATTGATACAGAGACATTTTCCACTGTTGTGTTGGTACCATGAGTACATACGTCTGCTTGATGGCCAGGGAAACTAGTTTATGGGTTAGACTGTTGGCTAGTACAGGAACTTTCTTAAAGTGGTTGATAGATATCTACACATCTTACATTGTCTTTCCTGATATTTTTTCATGGGAAGAGTTTGTAAGAGTGCCAGTTATGGTCTGATTTATTGAGGCTCCAATGAGGGTTTCCATGGTGAGGTCAGCTATCAGATCTGAGCTAGTGATATATCTTGAGTACTTTCTTTGGATGCGTCCTTGACCTCCAGTCCAGCACTGTGAGCCAGGAGCCTCCCCTATTGATTGTTGGCAGTTCTGCTCATTCCATACACATCACCACTCCTGAATATTCTTTACATTCTTTTTTTTTTTTTTTTTTTTTTAAGATTTTATTTCATTATTTTTAGAAAGAGGGGAAGGGAGAGAGGCAGAGAGGGAGAGAGACATCAATATATGGTTGCCTTTCACCTGCCTCCAGCCACAGACCTGACTGGAGACTTGGTCTGCAAACTGGTTATGTGCCCTGGCTGGGGAATTGAACCTGCGACCTTTGGGTTCGCAGGCCGGCGCCTTAACCACTGTGCTACCAGCCAGGGCTCTTTACATTCTTTACATGGTGCCATCTCCCCTAGAATGACATACCTGCCTATCCCGCGTCCCCAAGTTCCGAGTCTGCATTAGGTGTTTTCTTAAGCTTCCTGCTTGTTGCTGTCATGGCCCTTAGCCTATTATATGACAGTTATCTGTGATTGTTTATTTAAGTGGGTAAGTTTCTAGAGATCAGGGGAACTCCATCCCTGGTCTAATCTGAGTACCTGTCACATAGTTTGTATTTAATTTATGTTGGTGAATGGACCAGGCCATACCATTGAGAATCAGTTTAACCACTGCCTTTGCCTTGTGTGCTGGGTTAATAATACGTTCCAGCAGTCACGGTGGTGAACCTGATCTGAAAAATAGTCCTGTTTATCAAAATTCATAGTTTTCTTACCTCAATTTTGACAGATATTTTTAAGAGCGTTGTATATTTTGTTTACAGATTAAACTTAAAAGAAAAAAAAAAAAAAACATCTCACCATGGCACATCATTTTTTCAGAATTAAAAAATAAATTTTAGCCTGCCTTTCAGAATGGTTATGCTGATGATATAAGATGAATTTCCTTAACATTACAGACACTTATTTCCTCAGGCATGCCCCTAATTTTCTCTTTTAAAGGCTTTTTCTAGCAGCGGGGGGAGGGTAGAAGCATTTTTAGACTTAGTAACTGATAAGTTACATAACTATTTCTAGAAATGATGAATACATTTACCTTTATTAAGTGGATCCAGGTTTTGTTTTGTAGGTTATTTGTGATTTAGCCAATTCTGTATAACTGGGAGTAGGGGAGGGGGTGGCTGCTAACCCACATTACTCATGCAGAAAACGATCTGGTTGCTTACCCTCTTAGAGCCTCAATTCTTTTTACCTCTCAGAGGTGTATAGGTAGTACCTTCAATATTGTTTTAATACTGAGGGGGCTATTTGTCAAGTGTCAACAAATGTAGTACAATACTTTTTTCTCCTTCCTTTTTCCTTTCTTCCTAAATACCTATTTTCGCTAGCTTAACTCCCATATGCAGCTCTTTTTTAGGGGATTAATAAATACCTACTGAATTGAATAGGTTAAAATGCAACAGTAAGAGAAACTTCATTGAGGCATAAATCAGACCAGTTGGTAGAAAGGATGTAATTCTGCATGTTGGTTTTCTTTGTTGTTGTTTTGTTTTTGGAGAGAGGCCTGGAACTGAGTTGCCTTTGAGTTAAACTAATGAACTGCTCATGGACAACTGAGTTGGGATAAGGGGAAAAACCCTGAAAATAGAATACTAGCAAATTCATGTCTTTTGGTGACTATTAGTTTACCTGGATCCATTTGCTTAAAAATCATTTGAAGATATATAGTGCTAATTGTAATCACTGCCCTGAGACAAATTTTTATTCTCCATCTAAAGAAAGTGGAGGACTAGCTCAGATAGTGGGCCTCTTTAAAAAGACTCTCTCCCAACATGCACATGTGCTTTGGAGTTTGTTTGATGGAGTCACTGATTGTGTAACATGACTGTGACAAGTTACTGATGTTTGTTCTGTTAGCCCGTTAGCATGACATAGGAATGATTCACACTCTTAGGCAACCTCGGTTTGTAAGAAATGGGAACCACTAAAAAGGGTATGATATTGTGCAAACATGCAATATGGTTTGAACTTTTTGATAATAAATGTTTAAATATAGACCATGAGTTTAACCAGAAATTTCTCTTAAGTACCAGAAAGTGGCAGTTATTGAAATTCTTTTTACGTTGCAACTGAATGGATAAACAGACTGTGGTATATCCAGGCAAGATATTAATATTCAACACTAAAAAGAAATGAGCTATCAAGCTATGAAAGGACCTGATTTTAATGCATATTAGTAAGTGAAGAAGCCAATCTGGTAAGGCAATGTACTATATGGTCTGCTCCTTACCCAGATCAGTTAGAGTAGCAGTAGGGGCCGTGGTCTATCTGTTGGTCTAGCAGGTAGCTAGCTACCTGTGGTTCTATCCTCAATGATAATGGGACCTGACCAAATATCATGCCTTTCGATGTTCATAGCAGCATTATTCATAATAACCAAAAAGTAAAAACAGCCCACATGCCCATTAAATGATGAATGGACAAACGTCGTATATCTATGTTATGAGATACTATTGGAAATAAAAGGGAGTGGAGTATTGGGACATGCAATAACATGGATAAACTTTGAAACCATCATGCTAAGCAGAAGAGGCCAGGTCAAAAAGAACAATAGATAACCCATGGGCCCCCGGTGCCACCCTACCCAGTCTAGGTAAGGAGCAAGCCAAGATGGACATCGTCATCCTTGGCAAACTCATTTGTCAGCCTGCTGTTCGGGTGTAGCTCAAGCAGGGAACCACATGAGCAGGAGAAACTGCCCACATCTGGACCAGAGAGCCGATGATAGTGCCTGTGATAGACCCTCCAGAAGTGCTTAACCCTCGAGTGAAGACGGAAAGGAGCCAGACTCAGGGTATCCCACAGCCTGGCAGGGCCCCACACCTAACTTGATGTCTCTGTCTGCTATATGTTCTAGGATTACTTAGTGTCTGTGATAACTTTTGTAGAAACAAAGCAGATTTGTGCTCATTCCTGCCCCCACCCCACCTCCAGTTTCATATTGAAAAAGAAGAACCATATGGGAACTGAGAGTGAGCATATGGGTGTGAGGTAAAACAGATGGGTGGGTAGAGAAGGGGCTGCAGTGCCCGTCTGCTTGTCTTTGTTACTTGTCTGCTCGTTTCTTAGTGTGTTCTTTTTCCTCACCTCACTTGTCTTCTTGGAACGCTTACTGGGGGAACGCTGTATGATTTCATCTTGAATGAGACATATGATAAAAAAAAAAAAAAAAAATCTCCAGAAATGGTTTCTGAGTTGGAATTGCATCTCCATTCTGTATGACTCGATCTATGGGCATTGGGTGGGATAAGAACCCACAGCAGCCAGTGTGAACCCTTGAGAGGACAAAGGGAATGGGACCACCAGAGTCTGCCCCCCACCGCAAAGAGGGTGCAGTCTTGGGTTGGCGGGGAGGGTGCAGAATAGTCTCTGAAAGCCCATTTGAAGTTAATGAGGCTGCCTTTCCTTCTGGCCCCAAATTTATGCCAGGACAGTATGGGGACTGAGTTTTCCCAAACTGTCACTAAAGGTATTCAAAACACGCTTGGCAGAGGTAAGGTGAGTGGCACCCAGTGCTGTTACCACTGGCCATGGATTCCTTCTTGGAAACTGTGAAGAGCCCCAGAAAGTTAGGCTGCCCCATCTGCCCTCAGCGCCACCTCCCCTCTGTGTAGACATGCTCAGCTGTCTTGATGGGTGCCTCTGCTCACTCCCCGTCACACCCTGCTCCCTCCCTGAAAGACCTGGGAATTAGAGACCCTCCCTCAGCAGAAGGCAGTGCCCTGTGCTTGCTCCTAGTGATGAAATTGCCATGAAAGCATCGCAGGCTGGTTTGTGCAGTGCCATTAACTATGATTGATTGCCCTTGTTGAATGACTTGTCCTTACGAGTAACTTCACTGAGTGCGTAATACGGTGAAGTTGAGTCCAGAAGACATCATTTTAAAAATACTGTTTGTGGACAGCGAAGATTAGCATTTAACTTGCTGTCCTTTGATAAGTGGGGTTTGCAAATAGGAGGCCCATTGGCCATATTGTATTGTTTCAGTCTCCTGTATTGCAGGTCATTAACCTGCTTTCTTTCTTTCTTTTTTTTAAACCCAACTATGAATTTGAATCCAGTCCTAAAACACCGCACATAACACCTTACTATAGATAGGCCTTGTCAACAGAATGCTGGTATTTAATAATTTTGTATATTCAAGTTCCGATTCCCCACACACATCTGTCTCCTCTTTTCTTGAGTGTCAGGTTAATGGTGTGTCTGTTCGTGAAATTGTTCACTTATCTGAACTAATTTTTGAAGGTGGGTAATTGCTGTCTTGGTTTTAGTGAAATGTGTTGCTCCAGGAAGATAATGGGAATAAATGTATTATACTTTAGGTAGGCCATCTTCAGTTACAAGATGTTTGTCAATTACAAACCCGGATATTTTTTCATTACCAGAAAATGGGGGTTACTTTGCCACTCCAGTCACAACGTGACCTAGCAAACCCAAAATTTAATACCAAACAACCTGTTTAATTTCATCTTTCTCAAAGCGCCAAACACCATCTATCCTAATCCTATGGCTGGTTCCAGAAAATTTTTACTGTGCATTTCCTGAGAAATTTCCTGAGAAAATTTCCCAACCATAGTTTCTGACACTATGGTTGGGAAAATAAGTTTTGAGTATCAAAATCTAACTTGCAACATGTATTTCTTCAGTACTGATGCCAGGATAGTTGAAAAAGCTTGGTGTGAGTTTTAGTATAATGGGTCATGTAAAGCTGTGAAAGGAAACTAAGGAAATTCAATTCTGTTGGCATTTATCCTGATGGTTTAAATCATTAGAATATCCATAGTTATTCATGAGGATTTACTGATGTGATTTTTTTCCAGATTTGAAAATTCCTATTTGTATGTAAGTGTGTTGAACTGTTTAGTATGTTTTTCTGAGTGATTGTTCCAAACAAGGCATTCAGTTAATAACAGTTACCTTTATTGATTACCTGTACTACACTGGACATAAAATGGGTACTACTTAACCTTCATTGAAACCCAATAATGTGCGTGATTATCTCTCCTTTAAAGATGAAGAAGCTGGTATTCAGACAATTCAGTAGATTCCTCAAAGATCACAAAAAAGTATATGGCAAAGGTCAGCAAGCAAGAAAGGAAGGAAAGGAAGGGCCTTGTCTGACTCTCTTGCCTTCTTGAACATTGTATGCATCTGCATCTTTGAAGAACTGATGAAAATTCTCCATAGCATGATCATGGATGATGGATCAGCTTTTTTGTACCACCTCATATTATCAAACTTGCCCTCATGATTTGGTTCATTAGTGGAAACGATTTAAGGTAACTAACTGATAGACTGGAAAATGACACACATAATCTAGATCACCAACTGGAATTCTGAGAGGTGAGCATGTAAGTTCTCACTTACTTTGCCCTTCACTCCAACATCTGCTGAGGCCAGGGATCTCTCAGGAGGGTCTGTGTGTTCTACCTCCTTAATATTTCATATTCTCTCTTTTTCTTCTCCTTGCCCACCACCACTGACTGGCTTTAGGCTTCTAGTCTTTTCACTTCTACTCTTCTCTTCCAGTCATCCTGATACCAGAGTGATCTTTTTTCATGCCATTTTCTGAAGAAAGTCCTTCTATCGCACTCCCTTTTGCTCCCTCAGGCTCTTTATTTCCTCTAGCATGTAATAACCTGTGGTAGGTTGAATGATGGTCCCTTAAAGATATTCATATCCCTAGAACCTGCAAATGTTACCCTAGATGATAAAAAGGACTTTGCAGATGTGATGAAGTTAAGGGTCTTGAAATGGGGAAGTTATCCTAGACCATCAGAAAGGGTTCTTACAAGAGGGAAGCAGGAAGATCAGCAGGAGAGAACATGGATATGAAAATGGAAACAAAGATTGGTGTGTGCTTCCAATTCAGGGCCAAGTTTTGTTTTTAAGCTCTTGAAGCTCTGAAGAGGCAATGAATGGGTTCTCCCCCCAGAACCTCCAGAAAGGATAGCTCTTCTGACATTTTGACACTAGCCCCTAAAGATTCTTTTGGACTTCTGCCCTCCAGAACTATAACAGAATATATATATGTAGGCTTGAGCCGAATTTTTAGTAATTTGTTACAGCAGCCATAGGAAACTAATACAAACCTGTTTGGAATCATTAATTTTTTTTTTCCTACTAGACTTGTGCTATCCAATAATATAGCTATTTAAATTTAACTTTAAAGTTCCATACAAAAATTTTAAATTTCAGTTTATCAGTCATACCATATTTTAAGTTCTTAATGGTCACATGGAGCTAGTGGCTACTCTACTGAGCTATGTCGCTATAGAATATTTTTATAGTTGTGGCACATTTTGTTGGACAGCATGGCCTAGGGCAAGAATTGTGCCTTTGTACCTAGATTCAACTTCTTTCCTCCTCAGCCCCAACTCTGTTCTTCACTGCAAAGGGTCTTGGGTGGTGGATCCGGAGTTGAGGCTGGGCAGGCCTGGAAGCAGGCTCAGGCTATATGGACAGGGAGTTTAAAACACACTCTGTACATGGGGCAGGACCAGCAGGAAGGTGTCCAATGGGCATTTCCTTACTGGCTTAGGGGCATCCTTTCCTCTAGTTTAAGGGTGTCCTTCTGCACCTGTCACAATGCCTAATAATGGATGATAGATGCATAGTATTATTGAATGAACAAACTTACTGAAAACCCACTAATGCTCTGCTTTTTGTGAGTACTGGGATTTTGCAATGGATAAAACAAGTTCCCTGTGCTCGTGGTGCTTGTGTTCTAAGGGGTAAAAAAAAAAGCTGTTTAGTCAATAAATAAATATAATGTAATCTCTAGTCAGGGAATGATAAGCAATAGGAAGAAAAATAACTTTAGTAGCTGGATAGACTGGTGGGGGTTGAGGCTAATCAATATAGTTTAGACCGATAATTGGATAAAACATTTCGGGGAGGGTAACACCTGAGAATTGATCTCAATGAAGGGAGAAAGGAAAAGAGGAAGTTAATTGATAATGGGGTTCAGCTTTAATCACCATCATTCAGAATCCTGTGTTCCCCAATAGTACACTTCCCACATTCTCTCCCACTGCTTCCCTTTGTGTGGTCAAACTGGGAGTCCACACTCACCAAGGTTTTATTTTATTGACCATTATTATTTAGATATTGAAAATTGTGTGTGTGTGTGTCTGTGTTTTACACATACAAGCACACACACACACACATTTGCAAACTGAGCTGCTGAACTTTGCTTGAAGAAGATATTTATGCGAAAACACTATATAACTCTTGAAAAGTGCAAAATTGCCAACCTGTTGTAACTTAATCGATTGGGCAAACTTGGGGATGGGGAAAACAGGAATGGTTTTGATTGAATATCTTTTCTGTGCTTTATGCTTAAGCAAGAGCATAGCAGAAGAAAGGTACAATCAATAAGGGAAGAGCTTTATTACGTGAAAGCAGGTGGTGATACTGAAATCTAGTATGGAGGTTATGGGGGAGCCAATCTGTTCCTTTTATAGTGATTAATGACCTTGGCAACTGTCTACCATTTAGCCTTTGGCTCCCAGAGTGATTAGGAAAAAATGTTAGGTTAATTTTAAAGGAAGTTTCGTATTTGAGTATTCGTACCAGTGGTTATGAATAACTGTTAAACCTTTCTCTCTAAGTATTTCTGTATTTACTCTCCATGAGCTGTCCTACATCCCGGGATTTTTGATTGGTTGGCTTTGTCCGGTCTCTTGAGTGCACTTACTCATACAAAGTACTCTTTTGCAAGTTTGCTATTTAATTTAAAAAGTATTTCAGTGACTTCGCTGCAGAGGATGAGGGATGTCCCCAGTCATGCTGTTGGCATTTGATACATTTTTGTTGAATCAATAGATGAGTTCTTGTTTCAGTTGAAGGGTCCTTTTTTTTTTTTTAATAAACTGGAGTTAGCTGCGTGCCAGAAAGAGTGAATTCTGGGCAGGTGTGGACTTGGCCAGTTTGATCACCAGACAGAAGACAGGATTAAGTAATTTCTAAGGTTTATTGTAAATTTGAGATTCTGGGATTCTCCTGGTTCTCTAACATGTGTCCAAAGAGGAGAGATATAAAACATAAATTGGAATCCTGTAAAGCCTTTGAGAGCCGTGATGGCCAATGGGATTGGTACCAACACTGGGAGCAGAAGTGCTTTTTCTCTGATTTCTTGAGGCAACATGGACGGTTCTCATCTTGAGAAACAGCTCCAGTGAAATTGGACTTCAGATCATCTTCCAGATTTAGTGTGAGCCCCAGGAGGGAATGGTGAGGAGCAGAAACTGTTCTGGTAATGTTCAATTCCAAGAAAGCCAGTGTGAAAAGTTTAGAGTAAGTCAAACCATTGGCATCCAGATTATAAATAAATTCCCTTAAAAGCCAGGAAATAATATCACTCACTAAATATGTCACTGTAGGTAATTTTGATTGGATTTCCACATAGCATTGACATGCCTCATTCATGAAATTTCCCCAAATTATTATTGATCTTAATTTTGTTTCACTCATGTTATATTTATAACAATTGAAGACGATATTAATTTCATCCAGTAAGCTTAGAATTTCTCTATGTCAGAGATCACACAATGGAAGAAAAAAATCTAGCCTGAGGATGGGCTTTATTTGGTTCATGCAGTGTTTTGTCTTAATTTAATTAGTTGCTGATATTTAAAATTTTGGAGATTTTACTCAAGAATCCTGATTGCTGGCCTCTCTGTAAAAGAAGAAAAAAAAATAAAAAAAAAAGAAAAGAAAAGAAAAAGATCCCTGGCTGGTGGCACAGTGGATAAGGTGCCTGGCCTGAGAACCCAAAGGACGCAGATTCGATTCCCCAGTCAGGGCACATAACCAGGTTGCAAGCCAGGTCTCCAGCCAGGTCCGTAGCTGGAGGCAGGTGAAAGGTAGCCATACATTGATGTCTCTCTGCCTCTCTCCCTTTCTCCTCTCTCTAAAAATAATTAATTAATTAATTTAAAAAAAAATCAGTTTGGGCATCATTGCACCATGAACTGGAGCTTGGTGGCTAAAACATTTTGGCTTAAGTACAGTCATGACTGCCCCATGTTATTTTATTCCCTGCCTGCTTCATTCCTTTATGGGATTTGTTGGCCTCCGAAGGCGTTTACGCGTTTGCTCTCTGTATCATGCTCACATGCAGGTCTTAAGACTGTAAGTAGCTATGAGGGCAACCTCAGGAGAGGCCTGTTGAATAATATCAAGTGTCTCATTGGGTTTGGACAGAGTGTTCTGCCTTTGGGACGACCTCAGCCAGCCAGGCCTGTAACTGGAGTGAAGGAGAACCCCTGTGTCCTCTGCTTTGTCGCTGCTGGCTTCCAGGAGATCCCCAGCCCAGGAGACAGGCCAGCAGGGCCCTGCAGACTGTGGCTTGCCTGCACTCAGGGCGGCTTGGCACCTGTGCCAGAGAAGGATCCCTTGGAGTGGCAGCAGGCTCGGTGGCATCCATTCAGCAGCTTTCTGAACGCCGGCAGCCAAGAGGACATCAGCTGTGCCTGCAAGTAGCGTGGGTGCTCGCCAGAAACATCGAAACTTCAAAGTGGAAAAAAAGACGTACTGTGGGTTGATGTGGAAAGATTTTTGGTCCTAATGAATTAGGCTCATTTTTACAAAGAAGGAAGATGGTGCAAAAAAAAACGGGGGTGGGGGGACTATACCTGTTTTTAAAGGCCTTTCCACTCTACCCCTGAGGTGCCAAGGCAATTGAAATGCTCAAGGAGTTGCAAAACCCATACAAAGAATTTCTGCTCTTTGGTCTCAGACCTGAATGGAATTAGTGTGCTGTGAGAGAAGAACGTGCATCTTCTGGTGGAAAGTTCCATTGAAATTGAAGTTATACATTTAGGACCAATTTTGATTTCACCTAGGTTATTCCCCAGGCCTAGAAGGTTGGGGGTGGGGTGTTAATAACTCTGAACAACCTACACTCTGGTTATAATGAGAAAAAGAACTTGTTCTTTACGTTGTCCTTGAAATTTTATTTTCTTGCTGGCCCAAGACTGAAGTCCGATGTCTGGACTTGGTTAAGAAGCAAAGCGTACTCTTCAAAATGCCGGAGGCTGAAGACAAGTATGAGAGACCAGAGTGGTCTGAGAGCCCTTCCCCCGCCCAAGTCTGATTCAGTGACTTCCTGCAGATGATTGTCAGTTACTCTACGTTTGTTTTCTTTTCCTTTTCCTTGCCTGCCCCCTTCTTCTAACATATCCCTCCTTTTCCTCGTCTTATTCCTCTTTCTTTCCTTCATTTGTTTCTTTGCTTTCTCCTTAAGCTGCGTTTCCCTTCCCCCCATCTTCTTCTCACAGTCTCTTGGTCCTTCGCTTCCTATCTGCATGTGTTTAATACTCCTGCCTCTCACCCAGGGCACAGAAATGTCACAGAGGGGGTGCAGGGTGTGGGCAGAGAGCCTGGGGAAGTAGGATGCTGTTAAAAGCCAGTGTTTAGATTGTGGATGCATAACTGGGGGAGAGGAGGCAAAGCTAAGTGCACTCGGGATTTGTAGGAAGGATTTGTATTTCTTAACAAAGCAGGAGAGCTATGTGCGTTGGCGCATGTTTTAAAATGCATCTCTTCCAGATAAGAGCAGCTGTGTAAAAGTGGGCGTGGCAGAAGCAGTAAGGCTGATATTGTACGAGATCCTAGACTTTATAATGAGGTATAAAATGAGGAAATTCAAGTATTTTTACCGTCATTGTTTTTTCCATTACCATTCACCCCCCTCCCCTTATATATACCCTCTTCCACCTCCACCCACCCCCAACCCCTCACCCAGTGCTTTCAGCCTCTTCTCTATTTTGGAACTGCTGTGTTGTAAAGATGAAAAGACAATATTTTTAAAGAAGTGTACCTTTTTAAAGTCAATTGCAAGATGAATGGATCAAAATAAATAAGAATGGGGGGGGAGTAGGGGATGAGGCTAGTCAAGGAACTAGTATAAATGAACCATGGACATGGGCTGCAGGGTGGGGATTGACTGGGAGAAAGGAGGTGGGTGGGATGGGGAGAACAATGGGGAAAGGGGGACAAATGTAATGCAGCAACAAGTCAAAAATATTTTTTAAAAAGAATGATAGAGCCCTGGCTGGTAGCACAGTGGATAAGGCGCTGGCCTGTGAACCCAAAGGTCGCAGGTTCGATTCCCCAGCCAGGGCACATAACCAGGTTGCAAACCAGGTCTCCAGTCAGGTCTGTGGCTGGAGGCAGGTGAAACGCAACCATACATTGATGTCTCTGTCCCTCTCTGCCTCTTTCCCTTCCCCTCTCTCTAAAAATAATGAAATAAAATCTTTAAAAAAAAAAAAGATTAAAAAAAAAAAGAATGATAGAAAGGTTTTTTAAATAAATTGTAATTTTAAATTACTTTAAAAGTTAAATCTAATTACAGGAAAATAAAGGGTCATTCTGATCATGTTTTTGTACTTCCATTCCAGATCCTCAGTAAGTTACTGAATATAGCTCACTGTGCCATCTCTTATCTCAAATTAGCATAAAAGTTTTATTTTTCAAGCTGCTCTCAAAATTTGGCAGGATATGTCATTTCCTGACAATGCCATCAATTGGAACATAGATCTACAGCTATCTTTTCTGTGAATGATATGCTTTTGTTTTTAACTTGTTAGAGAAATTGAAGTATTCTTTATAATAAGTGAATAGAGAACTGAATAAAGATAGTATCCCTTATCTTATAGAATGTTTCGTTTTAAATTTTCTAATTGGCTCAGCCCCTGCTTAACTTATCACCCTGCAGAAAGTAACAAACTGCCATCCATGTGATTACCCTGAACTCTCCAGACCCTCATACCCCTGGGCCTTTGCATAAACTACTCTTTTACCCATAATACTTTTCCTGTGCCCACCTTCAACTTGACATATTCCTACTTAGCTGCTAGCTCAAGTGTCATTTCAGAGCCTACCCTGATTTACCTGGGCAGAATTTGCTGTTCCTTCTCATGTGTTGTTTTCCCAGTACTTTCTTCATGCTTCCATTATAGGTCTTTAACATTACATTATAAATGATGATCATTGTAAAAATAACAGTTACTTGCTTTGATGTCTGTAGACTAAGATCTAATGTGGTAGATGATGAGGGTAAAAAGCAATATAGTTCTCTCCTGAACCCACTACCTGCAAGATGCTCAGAAACTATTTGTCAGATGAGTAGCATAAGCATTTTTATCCTCACTGTGCACTTGAGTGAAGGTTGTTGAATAAACATTGTGAATTTCAATTTTTTTCAGATTTTGTGGCTAAAACTTGGATGTAGAGCTAGATGTACCTTCCTATTATAGAGTTTAACTCATATCTGAGGATAAAATAAAAGAATACAGGAGTGGGCAAAAGATAGGTTTATAGTTGTATGGAAAACAATATAATAATTAATAAATGATAATAAAAGAATAAGCTGTGTTTTGTGTACTCACAACTGTAAATCTGCTTTTGCCCACTTCTGTATTATTGCTAGTATTGGGTTGGCCAAAAAGTTTGTGTAGTACTTTCCATAAAATAAAACATTTTTTATTTTCACCAGTAGCTTTATTGATTTAGCTATTTTGAATATGTCAACTATCTCCTGCATGGCACAACATTGATTGTTCTCAAGTAATGTCTTGATTTGATCGCTGTCAACTTCAACTGGTCTACCATGGGGCATTGCCCAGAGAGAAATCTCTAGCAGGAAACTTCGCAAACCACTTTGACATGTTTGATCAGTCACAGCACCTTCTCTATACACTGCACAAATCTTTCTTTGCGCTTCAGTTGTGTTTTTACCATTCTTGAAATAATAAGCATAATATGCCAAAAGTGTTGTGTATTTTCTTCCACCTTCAATATTAAAATGGCTACACAGAAATCCACCAATTTTGATATGTTTTTGTAAAATGCATGCTGACATGACAGCTGTCACAAGACAGCCTAACAAAATTGTTTCAAATGAAGTTAAAGACAACTTAGCCCTGCTAGAGCATCTTAGAGAAAAAAACCAAATGAGCTTCTGGGCCAACCCATATATAGAAGGTCTATCAAACTGGACTTTTTTTTTTTTTTTTTTTGGTACTTAGAAAATATAAAATAATAAAGAAGAAATTAATATTTCTGACTTTTAAATAAAGCTGGCTAATATTCAGTATTTGGTTAGGCCTGAAAAATGTGTGTATGTGTATTGTATATTGTAACTTTTTCATATATAAGTATAGCTGAATTTTAAAACTACCATCTCTTTAAGGATTTTAAAATTGATTTTAGAGAAGTTGGGGAGGGAGAGCAAGAGAAAGAGAGAGAAACTTTGATTTGTTTTTCCACTTATTTTATGCATTCATTAGTTGATTCTTGTATGTATCTTGCTGGGATTGAACCCTCAACCTTGGTATGTCAGAACAACACTCAGCAACTGAGCTACCCAGCCAGAATGGGATTCTTTTTTTTTTTTAATAGGGTTTAAAATACGTATTTTTTATTTATCATTTTTAGAGAGAAAGGAAGAGAGAGAGGCAGAGAGGGAGAGAGACATCAATGTATGGTTGCCTTTCACCTGCCTCCAGCTACACACCTGGATGGAGACCTGACTTGCAACCTGGTTATGTGCCCTGACTGGGGAATTGAACCAGCGTAGTGACCTTTGGGTTTGCAGGCTGGCACCAATCCACTGAGTTGCCAGCCAGGGCTACTTAGCTAGTTTTAAAAATATAGTTGAATCTTTTCAGGGAGGAAGATATCTTGGCTTTCTTACTTTGAAGGGTAGAAATGGCAATCATTGCTTTTCTAAATGATGCTAGGTACTTGGCACTTAAACTTTTATTTGATACATTAGTAGTTATACAGTTTACAGCATCTGTTTACATTCTAACAAATTATTAGAAGGCCAGGCCCGGATCACTTGACTTGCTTTCTGTAGGAACACTCTTTGTAATTCTTGAGCGTTAGAATTTTGTATCATGGACTTTGGAGATAAACCTAAATAGGAATTCAAACTTTAGTACTTATTAATTGTGTAGCTTTGGACAAAATACTTAAAACCTCTTTGAGTTTCAATTTCCTTATCTAATGTAATGGAGACAGTGGGTAATAGGATTACTGTAAGAATTAAATGAGCTAAACTATATCAAGTATTTATCTCAGGATCTGGAGCCTACTAAGAACTCTATAAATATTTCTCCTGTTCAGTGTAAATGGTAAATTGCTTGGGAGGTTAAACTGTATTCTAGTAGACACTTTGAAATTGTAATTACTGCAATAAACGAATAACCTTTATTTGAAAAAAAAAAAACACAAAACTTCGATTTGCAATTAATTCAGTATAAAAGATTTAAACTAGTTTGAAAGTTTTTCCATTCTTAAAACTTACTCAGAGAAGAACATGTGCAAGACTTTCTGCGTACTCCATGAGCCTTCATGGTAAATTAGATCAGGAAAGAAAGACCACGTTTAGAGAATTCCTTGAACCTTTGTCAGTAACAGCCATTCTAAAATGTAAATCTTTGTACTTTGTACAGATCAATGATTTCCACACACTGTCTTTTTCTTTTAGTAAAAATCAATCTACTAATAGGGTCTTAAATGGCCTTGTTTAATTACGGGGAAGTTAATAAAATCCTGCCTCTTGTGCCTTCTAAACCAAAGCACTGTAGTGAATCATTCGGATCTGTACTTTCTTAAACCGGCCTTTCCTGCAGTGTAGTGAAACTGCAATAATTGATCACCTTAATTTATTATCTTTTATCCTGGCTAGCATTCATCTGAAAACAAAAAGTGCAGACTTGCTTCTCATACTTTACCTAAAAATGTGATCTAGGCCAAAATAGAATATTTGGCTTTCAAAAGCGGTGAAAGCTGATGCCTTTGTAAGTAAGCTTTATTTTAAAATAATACCGAGGTTATTAACATCACTTCAAACGAAGGTATTATAATGAAAACTTAGATAGAAAAATAGATATGGCCTCTCTGTGTCAGAAATGTGAAATTAACTTCACTTTCATTCCTGAGACAATGAGGATGAACTGTGCTGAGAAGACATTTTCTTGCTTTACTTTATTCTCACTGGTTTTATCAAAACTGCTCCCCACAAATAAGCTAATCTGCGCTAGAGTTCTAGGATGGGTGACGATTTTGAGCTTAGACTGGGAACAGCCTGATTTCATTTATGTCTGTGTCATTTAGTTTGCTGAGGTTATTGGTGACACTATAAATTCAAAATTAGAAAAAAACTTGAGGAACTTAAATTTTCCTTGAGGCACTTCCTGGAAGTTACATTATATCCAGCAACCCTAACTTCCTTCCCCAGAACCTAACTCTTGAGCCAGGGTATCAAAAATGTCATTTTTAGTTTATCTAAGGAACTGTGTTTTCATTTCCCACATTGGCACAGCCCTCCAAATCCTACCTATCTTTTAAAGGCAGCACAGGGCCTTTGAAGCTGTTACTGCTGATGACCCCAGTTGGCCTGTGATCTTTCCTTTTCTGAAAGTCCTTTGGCTTGTGCAGTTGATCCCATCAACTATAGAACTTTTCTTCTTTCGTGACACATTTTATGATAATTGGCTAATACAGTGCTTTACATAATGGGAAAATCTTTTCATAGCTCACCACCTCAAAGCTTCCTGTTGCCTTTGGAAGCAGAATATGACAGTTATGATTACTGACATTTTATACTTTAGAAACTTGAGTTCCACAAAGATATTTAGTCTGTCAAGGCCACAGTTCTAACTGAAACTGGTGTCCTGATACTCTGTTCTACCCCATATTTGCTCTGTGCATACGTCTTATCTTCTAATCAAGCCTGCTATCTTTTCCATGACCTTTTCTGATAGGAAACTCCACTTTCAGTTGGAATCTTTCAGATTCTAGTTAGGAGACACTGAGATACCAATTCACCCATGGCCTGGAGGGGCAGTATCCTACAGGTGAGCCACAGTTTTAGTGGTCATTAAAAAAAAAAAAGTAGAAAGAAACAGAGGAACAGGTGAAATTAATTTCAGTCATATTGTTTATAAAATCCAATGTGTCTAAAAATTTTAATCCCAAAATTAATTGACATGGTGCTCCCCACCATGCCAGTACCTCTCATTGTTCCTGGACATTCATGCATTAATTCCCTGAAGGTCCCTAGCTCTCTGTTTCCATTGCCTGTCTCTTCTCTGAGGCTGGGGCCCCTGACTTTCAGTCTGTTATTTACAGCTACTAGTAAAGAATCTGGTGCAAGGAAATATTCAATAAATATTTTTCAAATGAAAACCTACTGATACTAGTAATGATAACATTCCCATCTGTTCCTAGTGGTTTTCAGATTCCAGCATGCTTTTCACTTACATCTCTCAGTTAATGCTTACCAGTCCTCAGGAGTTTACAAGATGAAACTTGGAGCAGTTAAGTGATTTTCCACATGCCACATGACTTGTAATAGGTGGCACTGTAACTCCTACCTGGGTCCATCCTGATATTGCCAAACTTTTGTGGACAGTGTAACAGAAGCATAAATCTGGGATCCAGATTCCTAAAGAAATGAAGACATGGCCTTGGCTTCTTCAGTTCATTCACTGAAAAAAAGTGTCGGCTTTTTGTTTTTTTGCTCCAGATTTTTAGCTTAAGGAACATATTTCACAAAAGTTTGTACTGGTGTTTAGCTACTCAGACGCTGCAAGGTTGTATATGTGTTCACAGGAGCAAATAGCATATGAACAACTGATGGAACCAGTTGAGAGACTCGTTGGGTTCCAGTAGTTCTCATCTGTCTGTTGGGAACATTTCTTACATCCTTTGCGTAAAGGTAGTGATACATCTAAACACAATATCCACTTGTTTGCTACCATAAGGAGCATCTGGCCAAACAAGACTCTGAGATAATTGAAATGATTTGTGATGCTTTAGAAACGTGGTTTTATTTGCTAATCACGAGTATCATATCTAATCTATTAATATTATGTTCTAATCTGGGTTGCAGTAACATATTAGAGAAACAGCCCAGGCTGAATCCAGTCTTTCTATGAAGTATGCCTTGTTCTGTGACCTCATGCAAATGAGAGTTAGGATTACCCTACCCTTTATCAAAGCAATAGTGAGAAATGCCGTCATTTCTTCCTTTCCTGGGCAATTCCATTGTGTTTCATAAGTATTAGTCAGCAGATTTTTATAGTTTAGAGGAACTGAAGTTTGTGTGTGTGTGTGTGTGTGTGTGTGTGTGTGTGTGTGTGTTTGGGTTGTTTTTGTTTTGTTTACAAATTAACTGAGTAGTTTGAAAGCACACTTTTTGTGTATTATTCTTGTCCGATGATTGATATTGATTCATTCTTTTTTTTTTTTTTAAAGATTTTTTTATTTTATAATTTTTAGGAGGGGAAGGGAGAGGCAGAGAGGGAGAGAGACATCATTGTATGGTTGCGTTTCACCTGCCTCCAGCCACAGACCAGACTGGAGACCTGGTTTGCAACCTGGTTATGTGCCCTGGCTGGGGAATCGAACCTGCAACCTTTGGGTTCGCAGGCCGGCGCCTTAACCACTGTGCTACCAGCCAGGGTTGATATTGATTCATTCTGAGGTGATGCTCTGGTAGAACAGGAATAAAATAATAGCCATTTTTTAAAAAGTAAATTCTAGCCCTGTTAAAAAGGTTGTTATTATTATTTAGTAGATCCTGCCCTAGGTTTAAATAACAACTGATTAAAGCCTCCTCAAAGTTGCCATTTTTCTGCACAGAGATTGCACTGTTTATGCAGCTAGGAGTCATGGTGAGAAGCCAGCCCCTCCTAATGTTCTGTCAGGCAAATGTTTTCTATACTGTTAGAAACTATGAGTAATATAGTATTGAGTAATATTGGCTAATCAGTCAATTGACTCTCCTGGCTGATAGATAAATTCTGGATGAAATAAAAATCATGAAGCAAGAGCCATTTTATGAGAACATTGTTTTAAAAGTGCTTGCCCTGTATGTTCTCTAATTTGATAAACTAAAAAAATACTAAGCATGGAAATATGAGGAGTTATTTTGTTGTTTACTATTAACATTCTCAGAAGTGTTTCATGAAATTGTGATATCACTGTGTATCTTTTTTAAAATGTTATTTCTATATTGAGATATAGTTCCCATGTCTTCTCCAGCTTGACCATGTAAGGCACATGATTCACTAAATTTTAGTATATTCATAGTTTAGTAACCATCACCACAACCACTTTGAGAACATTTTCATCACCCCAAAAAGAAACTCTACACCCCTTAGTAATCACCTCCCATTTCCCCCAACTCCTTCAGCCCTAGTCAACAACTAACCTGCTTCCTGTTTCTGTGCATTAGTCTATTCAGGACATTTCACATTTATGGCGTTACTGTGGTCTTTTGTGACTAGTATCATTCAATGTGCTTACATTCTCAAAGTTAATCCATGTTGTACCATGAATCAGTACTCCATTCCTTTTTATGGCCACATTTTGTTTATGTCCTCATTACTTGATGGGCATTTAGGTTGTTTCTACTTTTCAGCTATTATTAATAATGCTGCTATAAATGCTTGTCCACAAGTTTTTGTGTGAAAAATATGTTTTCATTTTTCTTGGGTATATACTTGGGAGTGGATTTGCTGAGTCTATGTTAACCTGACATTTAAGGAACTGCAGAATTGTTTTCCGAAGTGGCTATTTTACTATTTTACATTCCTACCAGAAGCATAGGAGGGTTTCAATTTCTTACCATCCTCATCAGCACTTGTTGTTATCTGTCCTGTTGATGATCGCCATCCTAGTGGAAGTGATGTGGTATCTCACCCTTTTGATTTGCATCTTCCTGGTGGTAATGTTACAGAGCCACTTTTCAAGTGCTGTTGGCCATTTGTACATCTTGTTTGGAGAAATGTCTGTTGAGATCCTTTGCCAATTTTTTTTTAAGCTGAGCTCCTGTAGACTCATGCCTGTGGCTTCTCTTATGGAGTTAGTCTATCTCATAACTAATCCTCCTCTGTTTCTGCTACCTTCAGTTTTTCCCAGCTTTGTCTTTTCTGGAGAACCCTGCCTTCTCATGATGTGCCTAAAGCAGGACAGGTTTAGTTTTGTCATTTTTGCCTCCAGTGATATATCAGGCTTCATTTGCTCTAGGACCCACCTGTTCATCCTTCTAGTGGTCCAAGGTGTCTGTGGAGCTCCTCTAACACCATTCTATTTTATATTATTCCTTCCCCCCCTATTTTAGATACCAGTTCCAATTCCAGATATTAGTTGCTTGTTCATACATGATTTGCAAATATTTTCTCCCATTCTATGGGTAGCATGCAGGAACTTGGTGGTTCCAGGTGCATATCTTGTACCTAATCTTTCAGGGCATTGTGACTTCCAAGCTTGTCTGTGGTCTGAATCAGCCTCATTTCCCATAGCTTCCTGGTGCCTTCCCTTATCATAGCACGGTATTATCAACTTAGGATTTGCCTTCCCTGCTAAAGGAAGCTGTGTCTTATACATTTTTTAAATTCCGGTGCCTAGGACTCTGCCTAATGCAAAATAAAATCACAACAATGACTTGGCCAACTAAATTATTACGAAGCTAGAGCCTGAAGAAATGGCACAGGTCAATACCAGTCAGAGAGAGCTAGCGGGTAGGAAGAGCCCTGAGGAATTAGCAGCAGGGAAGGAAACTGCGGTTTCTTCTACAGAGCTACAGTCACCATTTTCTTAGAAACTCACCCCTGAAAGTGATGTTCTCTTCTGTTTCAGCCCTCAGGCTTCTGTGGCACCTCATCTAACAGGGGTGCTGTGCTCTGTAGCCACCTGTGGTCCCATCACAAGGGTGGACAATGTGGGGTCCAGGGTATCATGGGCTTTTATGTTCTGAGTAGAGGGTCAAAATGTATATGAACAAGCATTGATTTCACTCATTTATTTAAAAACCTTTCCAACTTTTCAGTGCTCTAGTCAGTTGGCTCAAATCTAGTGAGTTGTATTAATAAAGCCACACCCTGTGTGCAGGGAGATGGCCTACTGTATATGTTGCCTTGTGGCTCTGATGTGGCGTAGGGAACCCAATCTTCCTTTTCCTGACAAGGTATTTCTTATGATATAGTACTTTCATATTGATTTCCCCCCTTATGATCCTTAAAAAATTTTTAATGATCTCTTCCTCATGTGCCCTAAACTTTTCTAAATTAAAATTTAATCAGATGGATTCTCCTCCAGTTTTTGGAGCATATACATATACATATATATATATATATATATATATATATATATATATATATATATGTGTGTGTGTGTGTGTGTGTGTGTGTGTGTGTAATTTTATTCACTACTTTTAGAGGGAAGGTTAGGGAGGGAGGAAGAAAGGGAAACGTCAATGACGTCAATGGTTGCGTTTCACCTGCCTCCAGCTACAGACCTGGCTGGAGACCTGGCTTGCAACCTGGCTATATGCCCTCACTTGGAGTCAAACCAATTGTTGGAGCATATTTTATTTTCTCTTAGTGATGCTGTAGGCTCTCTCCCTCCACATTTTCACAATTGCAAATGCTGCCAGTGTATTATTTGGATTAGAAAATTACAAATATCACAAAGTAACAGTTACTCCCTGAAAAATGAGGATGAGGTTTGAACTGTTTAAATACTGTCTTCCTTCCCAAGGCCCCCTAGGTTTGATTGTGAACTCCAGTGGAAGCAAGCAAGAGACTATCTAAGACTAAAGAAGGAATTCATTTCATTTTTGTGTACTTTTGATGAGATTTGTACTCTCAGACACTTTTATTTCTTTTTAAAAATACATATTTTATTGATTATGCTACTACATGTGTTCCAGTTTTACCCCCTTTGACCCACCTGACCCAGTACCAGCATTTCCCTCCAGCAACATCTTCCCTTAGTTTATGTTCAGGGGTCATGCATGTAAGCTCTTTGGCTTCTCTATTTCCTATACTATTCTTAATATCCCCCTGTTTATTTTGTACCTACCAATTTATGCTTCCTAATTGCTGTACCTTTTCCCCCATTCTCCCTTTTCCCGCTTCTAGCTAGTAACCCTCCAAATGACCTCCATATCTAGGATTCTGTTCCTGTTCTGTTTGTTTGTGTAGTTTGTTGTTTAGATTTAATTGTTGATAGTTCTGAGTTTCTTGCCATTTTAATGTTCATAGATTTGATCTTTTTCTTAAATAAGTCCCTTTAACATCTCATATAATAATGGCTTGGTGATGATGAACTCTTTCAGCTTTACCTTGTCTGGTAAAGCTGCCCTTCCATTCTAAATGATAGCTTTGCTGGATAGAGTCATCCAGGTTGTAGGCCCTTGCTTTTCATGACTGAATACTACTTGCCAGTTCCTCTTCCCTGCAAAGTTTCTTTTGAGAAATCAGCTGATAGTCTTATGGGAACTCCTTTGAAGGTGACTCTGTTTTCTCTTACTGCTTTTAAGATTCTCTATTTTTAACCTTTGGCATTTTAAAAATGATGTGTCTTGGTGTGGTCCTCTTTGGGTCCAACTTGTTCGGGACACTCTGTGCTTTCTGGACTTTCATGTCTATTTCCTTCACTAAATTAGGGAAATTTTCTTTCATTATGTTTTCAAATACGTTTTTAATTTCTTGCTCTTCCTCTTCTCCTCCCAACAACTGTATGATTCAGATGTTGGTATGTTTGCAGATGTCCCAGAGGCTCCTTATTCTATTCTCGCTTTTTAAAATTCTTTTTTCTTTTACTGTTCTGATTCCATGCTTTTTTCTTCCTTCTGTTCCAAATCATTGATTTGGTTCTCAGCCTTATCTACTCCACTGTTTGTTCTGTATAGATTTTTCTTTATTTCACTTAATGTAATCTTTATTTCTGTCTTGTTCTATTTTATGCTGTTAAAATACCCAATGATTTTTTTTGAGCATCCTGATAACCAGTGTTTTAAACTCTGCCTCTGATAGCTTGCTTATCTCCACTTCATTTAGTTCTTTTTCTGGAGTTTTGTTCTGTTCTTTCATTTGAGCCGTATTTCATGCCTTCTCAATTTGGCAGCCTCCCTGAGTTTGTTTCTGTATGTTAGGTAGAGCTACTTTTACTCCCTGCCTTACTAATGTGGCCTGTTGTAGAAAAGGCACCTATAAATTGTGTGGGGCAGAGCCTTAGGTAACCACCAGGGTGGGGCAACCTATTTCATTGCTTTAAGGTCATGTGTGGAGAAGGGCTCAGAGAGGGGTGATGCCTCTCTCTGGCTTCTGGAGATTGCCCAGAGTGAGTGCTGTCTCCCGGCACTCACCCAGTTGCCAGTCTCTTCACTTTCTCCTCTTCTGCCCACATGCCATTTGTGCCCTAGTGCTGCGTCCCAGAGGGGGTGGTTCTGTGGAAGCCCCGAGACCTTTGTGGGCACTTTAAGTAGAGTGTCCTAAGAAACTATAGCTTCTTTTACCACCCCAACTCCCTCCACTTTTTACAGCCAGATGATATGGAGACTAATCTTCCTAGTGCTGGAATCCTGGGCTGCTTGATCTGGTCTAGGGCTGGGATTGCTTACTCCCGAGATATCTCTCTCAATTTTTATCCTTTGCATGTGAATGTGGGACCACCCCTTCCACCGCACCTCTGCACCTCTCCTCACCTTTCCACCTCTCCACGCCTTTTCAAGTCTCCACCCCTCCAACCTGTCAGGATGAGTGTTGCTTCTTTAAATCCTTGGTTGTCAGACTGCCATATAGCTCGTTTTTCTGACCAATTTGGGTGATGTTTGTCTTATATCCTACTTGTAATGTTTGCTATAGTTGAGCACAGAGACAAAGTGTGTTTACCTACACCTCCATCTTGACCAGATGTCCCACTTTATTTCTTACTCAGCACTAAGGCAGCTTTACACACACGCGCGCGAGCGCACACACACACACATAAATAGAGAAAACTAGTTCACAGCCTAAGTCTATTGACTTACTTTCTATTAGCACAGCAAGATATGCTAAAATTAGTAAATCTTGAAAGACTTACTAGAATTCCTGAATGAGAAATACTCCCCTTTGGTTTTTTTCTCCGTGAAACAAAAATAGTTCTGTATTCATGGGTGAAAGAGTTTGGCAGACTTGATTATAATAATGTATTGAAAAATACTTACTTTGATTGACTAAAAACCAGATGCTGTTCATGGTAGTTAAAAGCCTATAATAATGTCTTCACTCATGTGTTTACCACACTTCTGTGAGATTAATAATAGGATCCCCCAAACCAGGACTGGAGAAACTGAGAGAGCACACTTGAGAAATACTCTTCTATTTTCTGCCAAGGTTCCCCTGGAACATAACCTTATTGGGGCAGACACCTTGTTTTATATGGTTACTGTAAATCTCTGTCAGGATTAAGGCCTGGCACACTACAGGTGCTCAAAACATGTTGCACAGATGAAGGCAGGCAGAAATTTTCTTTTAATCTGACCAACAGATCTAGATTAGATGTCATGGTAGGGGGTTCCTCTTACCAGCTAAAGTCCCTGGATAAAGCATTTAATCTCCTTAAACCTCAGTTTCTTATTTGTAAAATGAGGATATACTAGTATGTAACTTCAATAAGGTGTAGAATACTAAGTATTCGATTATTATTAGGGATGATTAAATTGAGAAAATTTCCTGACTCCCTACTTAGAACTTGACCACCATGCTGTTAATGAGCTTGATTAAACATGGTCAAGTGTATGCATATATTTATATCATCAGCTCAGTCATTCTTTATTACAAAAATAATAGAAATTGAGGAGATGTTATTTGAACACTGATTCCTATTAGGTCCACTAAATTAGAATCAGCCCTCACTGTCAGGGCTTATGCACTGGAAAAAATAAAGAAGTTTTTCCAATATGAATATTCTTGTCTTTGGAGGTTAGCCCTGGAACTCAGACCAAAAACAAATCAGTAGTCATTAGTTACTGTATCTCATTTTCCAAGACACACATTTCTTTGTTACAGTCTTTTATAGATAATTTTACATGACACACTTTTGCTTTTGTGTTTTTGCTAAATCAGTAAATGACTAACCTTCATGTTCCTGATGCACTAAAATGGTCAAAAGATCCATTTTAGGATTTTTTGCTGATAAGGCTGTTAGTTGCAACAATGTGTAACAGTGAAGAGCCCTTGGTGAACACAATAATACACTGGACTGGACTTTTTTATGAATGGGTTTTTAGATATAGAAAAAAATTATTTTTGAGCACCACATCCCTACAGACCCTGAAGCTATGTGTTTTACAAACTAGAAATTTATGCACAAAATAAGAATTACCAGATGTCAGTGTTCGTGGGTGCCAGCTGGCAAATAAATATGTGATGGTTCAGAGTCTGGAAGAAATGATGGTCACTTCTTAGCCATTCAAACTCAAAATGGGTAGTTGAGTTAAAATGCTGTAAAAAAACATTTTCGATGTACTCAGCTACCCAAAGATGTCACATGTTACAAATTGTTATCTGAAGGGCTTTAATTTTTTCCCTTATGACTCCATGCATGTTTGTGGCATTGCAAATATAACCCATGTTTCTGTTCTAATTTATTATATTCTTTCCAGAGGCTTGTCTCATTCTCCTAAAGTGTCAGCAGATACCTTATTAAAGAGCCAACCTGGACATAGCAGTCTTATAAAGGTCCAATACAGAGCCAATTACATAACAGGATCCATGGCTTTTATCTTGCCCACACCAGCACACCTCAGTAACTGTCATGAAATCATCAAATGGATTCTCTTCTCTCCTTAGAAATTCGAGCTCAACTGGTAGAACAGCAAAAATGCCTGGAGCAGCAGACAGAGATGAGAGTCCAGCTTCTCCAGGACCTGCAAGATTTCTTCCGGAAGAAAGCCGAAATTGAGACAGAATATTCTCGGAACCTAGAGAAGTTAGCAGAAAGGTTCATGGCCAAAACAAGAAGCACTAAGGATCATCAGCAGTACAAGTAAGAGAAGCTTGACTCAGATTCACCTTTCCAAGGTGATATCCTACTTTTTCACTACCTTTTTTGGTTTTAGAACTCATTGTTGTCCCTTAAGTTATTGATTGGCATATTCCCATACGCCAGTCAACCATCTGCATGTATGAGCATCAGTTTATTGCATTTTAAATTAATAATATTCTCTTCACACTTTTCTCTTTCCAATAAATATATATTTGTGAGTAACTTTCTATTCATGGAGAATATGAAGTTTATATTCTTTTATTTTAAAAGATTTTATTCATTATTTTTTAGAGAAAAGAAGAGAGGGGGAAAGAAAAGGAGAGAAACATCAATGTGTGCTTGCTTTTTGCCTGCCTCCAGTTGAGGACCTGGCTGGAGACCTGGCCTGCAACCTGGTTATATGCCCTTCCTACGTATTCAAATCAGCGACCCTTGGGTTCAGGGGCCAGTGTTCAATCCACTGAGCCACACAAGCCAGGGCTAAATGTTATATTCTTTGTAAACTTTTTAACATTAACTTTTATTTATTTATTTATTTATTTATTTATTACTTTTGAAGAGAGGTGTAAGGAGAGAGGCAGAGAGGCAGAGAGGCAGAGAGGGAGGGAGACATCAATGTATGGTTGCCTTTCACCTGCCTCCAGCTATGGACCTGGCTGAAGACCTGGCTTGCAACCTGGTTACATGCCCTGGCTGGGGAATCAAACCAGCGACCTTTGGGTTTGCAGGCCAGCACCTTATCCACAGTGCCACCAGCCAGGGCTAAATTTTTTTTTTTTTAATTTAAGGATTTTAGAGAGAAAGAGGAAAGGAGAGTGAGAGAAATGTCTATTTGTTATTCCACCTATTTATGCTTCATTGGTTACTTCTTGTGGGTGCCCTGACCGGGGTCGAACCCACAACATTGGCCTATTAGAACAATACTCCAATTGAGCTCCCTGGCCAATTGACTACAAAAAAACTAAGACTTGTTATCTACTACAGATATATATTTAGATGGGCAAGTTTTAAATGGTTGATTGTTCAAGCAGGGACCTCAGGATTTCTGCAGTGATTTTATATGAAAACAAGCAATAAGAAGAGTTGCTTGACTTTAGCCCCCACCCCCATCAAATCGTCATTGCAATTGAGACTAAATTCAAACAAGGGTCTTTGGCAAAATGCTTATGGTTAAGTGTAATGAAACCTTGTATTAGTTGTACTTCACATGTTTAGAAAATGCCTACAGGTTTTCCTGATAATGAAATGTATAATAAATGCTAGAGACAAAAAGAGACAAGGAGACAGACTACTCCAGTAGAGGACACAGGTGCTGCGACAGGGGTAGACACAGCTTGTCCTGGGCCAGCGTGGCAGAAAGCCAGCCTATAGTGAGCGTGGGAGGGGAAGGTCAAGGAAAGAGAGAAGTAAGACATGAGTGATGACCTGAGGGACTCATTGGCCATTTAAGGGACCAGAGGGAAGGGGTATAGGACAGCTTTACAGGACAGACAGTAACCTGGTGAAAGTGAGAAGCGAGGGGGTGAGTTACGTGACTACAGGCATAAATCGTGCCAGATCATAGAGGCCTGTAGATCATATTCAACAGTTTGGATTTCACCCTGAGGCCCTGAGAAGCCTTTGGAGAGTTTTTAGGAGCAGGCTAACCTGTTCAGGCCTGCATTTTTAAATGAAGACAAAGGCTTTAGAAAGGATTGTGCACTGGGGTAAGGAGGTGGTCACTGTCATCAAGAGAGGGAGCCCGTAGAGGGGCTCATGCAATACAGGTGTGAACTAGCAGCACTGCAAATAGAAATAGGCTGGTTTAGAAGATATTAAAAAGATAGCACAGTCTTTCATTTCTGGGAATGCAGTGGACTAGTCGATAATCTGAAAAATAATGCCATAAAACTCCCAGAAAGCCAATTAAAAATATGTGTAATAGACATTCTTTTAAATGTCTAACCAACTCGTAGGAAAATAAGGGAAATTTCCAGGGAACTGAAAACCAAATTGGCGATTGTATCCACCCTTGTCCCATTTGGGAACAGAAGATGGGGTTTGGGCAAGGTAAAGAGTTGGACTGTGGGATTTCCCACCACCAACCCTATCACATTGCATCCCGGCCTCAAATCAGGACTCATAGAACTACCGTCTCAGTGAAATGGTAAGACAGAAAGCCATCCCCCTCCCACACTAGCTGGCAATAAGGAAGCCTATCTACTCAGCCCAGCCCCATATAGGAGGAGGATTCAGAGATGCCCCTCGTTGTCTTCACTGCTGGCTTTGTAAGGCGAGGGAGCTATCCCTGGGGTATGTTTGCAGGAGCAAATGCAAAGCTACTCTGCATGGGAATATATTTTTAAAATCCTCACCCAAGGATACATTTATTGATTTTAGAGACAGAGGAAGGGAGAGAGAGAAACACCAATGTGAGAGAAAAATATCAATTTGTTGCCTCCCATACACACCCCAGTTGGGGATCGAACCTGCACTTTTGGTACACTGATGATGCTCCAACCAGCTGAGCCACCTGGTCAGCCCTCAGCCCTGCCCCCACCCCCTTTGTTTCCATGACTTTAACCTCTGATGTTGGTCCAGTATAGAAATAAACCTTAGTGATGATCTCCAGGGCAAAACAAATATCAAATGTACTTGACAGAGACTAGAAAGAGGAGACTGGAGCCAATACTATATTCACATTTATAAAAATTGCCCCTTTTTAAAATGATTGCAAATAAGAAGACAGTGTATTCATCCATTCAGTAAATATTTTTGAATGTCACCTTCTGTGTTCTATATTTGGTAACTGGCTGTGAACTGAAAGCACGGCACAAACCCATGCACCTTAATCTAGTTTCTTAGTGGATAGTTGCCACTTTTTATTTCTCTTGGTTTGTTCACCAATTTTCTTCAAAAGGAAAGCAACTTGGGATTTTCTTTGACCTGAATAAGTTTATTATTGAATGTGGTATTAAAGACAGATGGATAATAAGTCTATAGAAAGGACAAACCAAGATTAGGAAAAACTCAAAGACCGGCTTTATTAAAGATCAGGCAAGTACTCATTTTATAATATATGTAAGTCAAAACATTATGCTGTATACCTTAAACTTATACGGTGGTGTATATCAATTATATCTCAATGAAACTTGGGAGTGGGTAGACAGACCTCGTTTGAATACTAACTCTACATTGTGTCTTTCATAAAGTTACTTAACCCTCGGAGTCTTTGTTTCCTAACTTGTACAATGAGACCCTATGACCATTAAATGAGAAATTTGACAAAGTTCTTGATGTGATAGATAGCAGACATGTGGTCCACACACAATATTTCTTCCCTTCACAAACAAATATGAAATCTCTAGCACTAAAACTTTATTACCAGTCATTTAAGCTGGACTTTTAGAGTCTAGCTCTTATTCCATTTGGGGAGGCTTATTATGTAGAACAATCCTTGGCCTAGCATTGCTGCTTCATAGTGCAAAGACCAGGGATTGGATCAGCCTCCCTAGACTCAAAGACTCTCTGGCACACCAGTTCAGGGAATCTATCCATAGAAACCCAAAATACTAATTTGGAAGAATATATGTAGTACTCCTATGTTCATTGCAGCATTATTTACAAGAGCCAAGATGTAGAAGCTACCCAAGTGCTTATCAATAGTCAAGTAGCTAAAAAAGCTATGGCCCTGGCTGGTGGCACAGTGGATAAGGCGCCGGCTTGCGAACCCAAAGGTTGCTGGTTCAATTCCCAGCCAGGGCACATGCAGGGCACATCCAGGTTGCAAGCCAGGTCTCCAGCCAGCTCTGTAGCTGCAGGCAGGTGAAAGGCAACCATGCATTGATGTCTCTCTCCCTGTCTGCCTCTCTCCCTTCCCCTTTCTCTAAAAATAGTAAATAAAATCTTAAAAAAAAAAGGCAAGCTGTGGCACATTTACACCGCAGAATACTATTCAGCCATTAAAAAAAGGAAAGTCTTATCTTTTTCAACAGCATGGATGGATGGATGAACCTGGAGATTATTTTGCTAAGAGAAATAAGTGAGTCAGAGACAGACAAATATCATATGATCTCACTTATATGTAGAATCTAATTACCAAAACAAACTGAAACAAAATAGAAACAGAGGCATGGAACTGACAACAGTGTGGTGCTAGTCAGAGGGCAAGGGGGTGGGGTAGGTGGAGGTGGGCAAAGGGAAGGATAAACGAGGACAGAAAGAGACTTTGCTTTGGGTCATGGGTGCACATTGCAGTTCTGCACTTGAAGCCTGTAAGGTTTTGTCAACCAATGCCACCCCAATAAATTAAAATTAAAAAAAAAAAAAATACATAAGAAAAATAAAGATTTTCTGGCATTAGCTTTGGTGTGTTCAGCAAATCACTGTGTCTAGCTGAGTTCAGTTCCATTATTGATAGGGGGAGGATGAAGCATCTCTGCCTTCAGTAGTGCACGGATTAAGCAGAGTTAACATGTGTCATCTTTAGACAAGCCCCTGGATAAGAAGAGCTAACTTTACTATGGATTGAAGCCATTTCAGTTAGCATTTTAAAGTATGTTCGTTTAAATAATCCCCATAATAATCTTATAAGCATTGCTATTTTATTCATTCTACAAATGAAGTAATGGAGGCACGGAAAGGTTAAAGAATTGGGCCAAGATCACGTAGCTAGTAAGTGGTAGTTTTGGGAACTGAACCTAGACAGTATAGACACATATTCCGAACTCTTGACCTGGGAGCTGCTTCTTATAGTAGGTACTCAGTAAATGATGGCTGCTGCTATTACTATTATTACTGCTACTATTATTAAAGCAGTAACAAGTATTTGGTGAATGAAATAATAATGCTTAAGATGGGCAGGGCATTGAGGACACAAAAATGTGTAAAATGTTCTCAAAGGCTTGATGAGCCATTTCAATGTAAAAGATATACACAGAAGTTAATATAGTAAGGCAACATGTTCCTCTTGGGCTGGGTGGATAGAGGATGTCAGCAGAAAGGCTCTGTTGTCTGCCTTAGAACCACTGTCCTTTGCCTGAGTGGTTTGAGGAAAAAATGGGGTTCTCCAGGTAGGGGTAGTCTTAGTGTGCCCCTAGGACCATGGGGAGCTTCACTCGTGTGCCACGACTCTAATTCAGGGGCTTCTCCCCTACATCCATCCTTACCTTTACCCTCTGTCTTTTTCCGAAGAGAGTTTCAACTTAATATAGGGTTAAATCTTGTATCTGAGGGGCTTATTGGCCAAAGACCCTACTTACTGATTTCTTTCCTAATTGAATTAATATTCAGAGTTATAAATGATCATGAATAATGGGAGGATAACATGTGTCATAAAATGGCACTTATGTTCCTGAGAATAAACATTCTATTCATTTTTGCCATTTTACAGTTAGATTTTAATGTCCAAAAAAAAACCCATAAAATTATACTTTGATTTTGTTTTTTAAGCAGTAACATCCCAACTGGTCACTGTTTTTGTTCAGGGTTTTTCTTTAAGATTTTTTACAAGTCCTCTTTTGTGGTTTATATGTTTACTTTTAGCTTTATTATCTAGAATAAACAAGGAATAGTCAGAAAACTGAAATAGTGTAATGGGTTTAAATGGGACATGTGGCGAGTTGTAAGCCAGCAAACTTCTTGGTTCTATTCATAAGCCTTGAGACAATGCTATAAAGTTCTGATTATTTTGGGGAGGCTGGAGGTTATGTATCAGGAGATTAATAAATGACCCTCAAATTTATGTTCCATGGAAAGCATACCTAGCCAAATCTCTTTTCCAACAGCAGACCAAGCATTCAAGGCAGACTTTGTGTGCAGGGGCAAACCACAGTCTGTCTGTGAGACAGTCGTCTATAGATTTTTATGTAAATGTGAATTGTTTTCTTCAGCAGCATGTTTAAAGCTAAAACTGCCTGAGTACCCTGCATAGTAGGGTCCCATGGCCCTTGTCAGGAGAGTGGGTTTTAGACCTGTGTTCTTGGTCCAGGTTTTTTCTTCCAAGCACAGGAAATTACTGGTTCTGTTCCATTACTGCCTGGAAGGCTGTTCTGCTGGCTGTTGGGATCTGGCCTGAGCAATTACCCAGGGTAGAAAGAACAGCGACAAAACCTATCTCTTGTGGCTCCTGGTTTGCCTTGATATCTTCCCCCAGCTAATTGGGGCAGCTTGGAAATTGAGGTTAATTCTGTCTTTTTCCATTTTCCCAGGAAAGACCAGAACTTGTTGTCTCCAGTGAACTGTTGGTATTTGCTCCTGAACCAAGTGAGGAGAGAAAGCAAAGACCATGCAACCTTGAGTGACATCTACCTGAACAATGTGATTATGAGGTTCATGCAGATAAGCGAGGATTCCACCAGGATGTTTAAAAAGGTACCTTCCGTCAGTCCTGCCATCCTGTGCTTTCCCATAACCCCTCTGCCTATGACCATGACTAAGAAGGGGCTTGGCACCTTGATTACTTAATTGAACTCAATAAATTTAGGTTAAAAAAAATAAACGAATTAATATTTTAATTAAAAGTAAAGCCTGTGCAAGGCTACTTGGAGGGTAACATCACTTGGAGGGTTAAATCACCTAAGCAGTGGGAGCGAAATTTTGAAATGAAATGTGTCCACCAGTCGCACCTCTGACTTTAGGAACAGACTGCCTGAAGTTATGAAGAACCAGGCCAGAAGGAAAATGCTTCATTGCTGTGTTTTGTTTGGGCTCACACCTGATCAGAGACTTGTGAAGAGCAAGATAACCAGATGTGCTGCTCTCTCAGGAAAATGTTATCACAGTTCCTTTTTACTCCCACCAGACCATCAGCAGAGGCTGTGATAAAGTGACATGAAAAAAATTCCACAGGGCACAGTAACTTCTGTCCCTTATATACCAGAGAGCTTGCTCCTTCCTAAATCCATTTATAGATGCAAAGAAGAAGAAACTTAGCTTTTAAGGCTTCTTATTGTTACTAGTCTGAGCCAGCTCTCAGCAGTTTTTTCTTGTTTGAACATTTTTGTTGAGAACAGTAACAGAAGTGGACCATTTTTATGTTTCTAAGACAAGGTTTCCACCCATCCCCCACCTCAGCTTTGTACTAGTGGTATTTGGTACCTAAACCAATATCTGTACCTCTATTCAGTGAGTAATTACTAGTTTCAGAAAGTGTGAGAAAAAAGCAACTTGTGGATTAATGACATATATATTTATGTTTCAAAGGGGCCCCTTGAAACAAAAACGTAGTGTTAAGTAGGCCAGCTGGAAAACTTCTTAGTCATGTTTGATGTACCCACATTAGATTTGATTTCTGACCTAGAAATGCAATTTAGTGAATTCTAAGCCATCTTTTGCTCTAGTAAATAGGTGGGAAAATGTTTCAAACAAAGAAGAAGTCTTTACATATTTATAACTAAGGCCCTAGCCGGGTGGACTTAGTTAGTTGGAGCATCATCCCAGATGCCAAAAGGTTGCTGGTTTGACCCTTGGTCAGGGCACGCATGGGAGACAACCAACCGATGTTTCTCTCTTACATCCATGTTCCTCTTTCTGTATTTCTCTTTCTCCCTCTCCCTTCCTGTCTCTCTAAAGTCAACAAACATATTCTCTGGTGAGGATCTAAAAACATTAGAACTAAGCATATTAATTAACAAGAAAATAAATAGAATGATATCCTCTGTATCTTTAAAAGTGGAGATGAAAAAGAAAAAGTTGAAACTGAGCCGGGAAAGCAAAGTCATTTTCTCATACATCAGCCCTTTCAGCCAAGTCCTCATTCGGTCAATTGTTTTTGTTTTTGTTTTTGTTTATGTTTTTGTTTTTGTTTTTGAGTATCTTCTATGAGCAGAAGATGTTTTTAGGTTTTGGAGAGGCCATATAGATGAAGAAAAACCAGTCTGTGTTCTCAAGGAGGTAACAGTTTGTCCAAATTTGGATGGTGCTGTATGCCCCCCAGTCATGGGAGCACTGGCAGCCTTTGAGCCAGGGCCTCTGGAACCAGCACCTCAATTGAGTTTATTTATGTTTTCATTTAACAAAGCATGTTTAAAATGCCTAGCCGCAGAAGCAGAGTCAAAAGACATGTCCGTGCCTGCAGGGAATTCATTACAATAATTAACAGTTGCCAAGCCAAAGGGGTGCACCGCTGTGGGAGCTTGAATGAAAGGGAACACTTGAAGTGAGAGCTGTAGAAAGACAGGGTCATCAAGCAAACAAGGACAACGACCTATTCCAGGGAGAACCATAGCATGACACGTTCAGGGAAAGAAGAGTTTGTTGTGGCTGGGCCAGGGGTTGTATGGGCATGAGTTGGGACATGAGGCTAGGAAGGACAGTCATATAAAAAGGGACTTTGTATGTCTTGCTAAGCTGTGACAATTTGTATTTTGTAAATCAAAGTCAAGGGCTTGACAAAGTTGACAGACACCTAGAGCTGAAAGTCAAATGGATTCGGATTTGAATGCCAGCTCTTCTGCTTACTTGCTTTATGACCTTCAGAGGTTATTCAAGAGATTCAGGAGAGCACTGCTCACTCTCTAAGGGAGTGGGGAAGGGAGGACTGGGCAGAGGGAGAAGCTCTGGAGTGAGGAGGCCTTTTGGGGTTGTTTCACCTTTAGGCAAAGGGCCTTGTCTTTGTTTTGCAGTTCCTGGATTTGAGCTGCCCTGGGGGAGGGTCTAAGTAATCTTGGGGTGAGACAGCTCCCTTTTGGGGAGAGTTATTCTCGGAGAGGGATCAGCTGTGAGTTCAACTGTCAGCAGCCAGCATTCCCAGTAATGAGAGGAATGAGTTCCTGGTTCTTGGATAAAAGGTCTAGAGAATGCATAATACACACACACACATCCTCTTTTCTCTCTCTCTCTCTCTCTCTCTCTCTCTCTCTCTCTCTCTCTCTCTCTCTCAGGCTTGCTTGCTTACTACTTAGAAATTTCTTCTTATCCAGATCTTCTGAGACTCAAACAGTTTCAGTCCTTAGAATCTGCCAGTTTATAGAGTACTCCTGGTTACTTTGGTATTCAGTGGGTGAACAATCTTCTTCTCCTGACCATTGTGGACCACTGGAAAGTTAGCAGTCATTACAATTACAGGTATCAAATCCTGCCTTCCTCCAGCAAACCCAGCAGTCTACACACCCCACTTTTCCCTGTATATTATTGCTGGAAAATGAAAGAATGAGAAACAGAGGGCAAAAAGGCAAAGAACAGAGGTTATTGAAGAGCCAGATCAGTCCATTAGGACACATCTGTGCCCTGAAACAACAGGAAGCCAGAACCCACATCTACCCAGTCCCAGGGTCTTCAGGCCTCTTTAGATTAAGAAGCAAAACTAATCTTTTCTCTTTTTTTTTGAATCACCAACCTTCCTCTTTTCCAATTCTTCTTCCAGTGTATGGTTCTATCAGAATGGAAGGAAATCATCAGAACCAGGCTAAAGTAGGCTAAAGTAACTTTTAGAAATGCTCTGAAGCCCTCAGTGAACATAATGTGTTCTTTTTGGGAAAGGATTTTAAGGTTCCCTCATTTCCCCGAAATACCATCCTTTTTTTAAATTTAATTTTATTGTTGTATTACATCCATCCCCTTTTTGCTCCTCTCTGTCCTCTTCCCCACCCACCCATTCCCCCCCCAAAGTCAATCCCACCTGTTGTCCATGTCCATGGTTCCTTCATACTAGGTTCTTGTCTAAACTGCTCCCCCTCCTTGCCTCTTCCTCCCCACTCCCCCTAACCCCCTTTCCCCTGCCCACTGAAGGCCTATTCACTGTATTCATATATCTGGTTCTGTTTTGCTTGTTGTTAGTTTTGTTCATTATTGTCCTGTAGTGGGTGGGATCATATGGTATTTGTCCTTCACTGACTGGCTTATTTCACTAAGCATAATACTTTCTAGTTCCATCCATGTTGTTACAATGGGTACAAGTTCCTTCTATCTTTCTTTACGGAGATCCAGAGAAATGTTGGGTGCCTGACAGGTGCAGCCTCTTATGCAGCTGTATCTTACTCAGTTCAGTCAATCGTAAACAATCCTTTACCTAACTATTGTATCAAATAGAGAGTTTGGAGCAGAAAATGTAGGAATATTTTTTTATAGCCAAGTGGATATAGTCATCAAGAAGACACATGCCCTGTGCATACATATAGGGAACAGCTTCAGGACTTAAATTTTAATCATATCAGAATCAGTTATAGGCATAGTTGCATCCACTTGACAGGAAGTTTCCAACAGGTAGAAAAGGTGAAGCTTTTTACAAACAAAAACAATACTTAATGATTTAAATATTAAATTATTTCATTTTTATTTTATTTCAGATGTAGACCTTTAGAGTTGTAAATGAAATGTGTTGGTCATAGTAACATAGTGATTCACTTTTTAGGCTCTGAAATCAGATACTGTGGGTGGGAATCTTAGCTTTGCCTCTGTTAGTAGCTGTGTGGACTTGAAAGTATCCAGTATTTATAAACTTAAGCCTCAGTTTTTCCAAACATATAAAGTAGACATAATAACCTATCTCGAATAATTGCACGGAGGATTCATAAGTCATACATGGAAAGTTGCTTAGCACAGGGTCTGGACTTAACCCTAACTTTGAGCTATTGTCTTTATGATTATCTATATTGTGTACACTTACACCAGCAATAATTTTTTTTTGTACTGTGAGATTCCACTAGACATTATATGTACTAAATGTGCCCTCAGTCTCAGGAGCATATATGGCACAACTGTGAGCATCACGTCCAGATTATCACAAGTTATTTGTATGTCACTTACTGTGAAGTTCCAACCCATATTTGTAAGACAGCTCCAAAAAATGCCCTCCTCACAGCATCCTTGCTTGAAGCTGAATTAAAATTTTGGCCCTCATCTTTCAACAACTAGTTGGGAATCAGAGACTCCTGGTACACATGGGTTCATTTCATTATCAGTTCATTCCTCTCCCCCAAAATAAGGGTTGACGGAGTGGCTCCTGCCCCATTTTCCAGGCCTGCCTCCTGAAGTGATGAAATTTTGCTGCCTTCTTTCCATGACTCATGCTGAAAGAGAGTGTTCGGCATCTGGTTTTCTGCCACAGCCAGAAAACATGCTGTTCACATCACACACACACACACACACACACATGCACACACACACAAATTCATGTCAGTGGTCACAGTTGCAGGACGAACCATAGCCAGCTTGCAGTAATGGCTTTATTTAAGCATCTTATCACACAATCTTATTAACCAATTTTGAGAATGTTCATAGAAGTATGTATATAGTTCAGAGAGAGCACCATGAAATGGCAGCATTTGAATATATTAAATTATCTCTCCATGTGCTTTAAATGATCTTGAAGTCTGTCATTTTTCCATGGATTATATTAAAAGTATGAATGGTTTACTCCTTCCTGGTTTGCATAAACATGCACAAGTATAGTTTATTGTGGTGCTTCACCAATAATAATGACATCTATATGCCATCACTTACTGGATTTAACTGTGCACCAAGCACTGTACTCTCTGTATTGCCTACACATTACCTCATGCATTCTCATAGCTGCCTGATGAATAGGTATTATAATCCCCATTTCAAGGATGAGGAAGCAAAAGGCTCAAAGACACTAATTGTGTGGCCAGGCTGACTTGTACATATTCTTGTCTTTGCTCACATATCTTAGTTACAATGACACTTGGTGTATTTTGGTGGTAACTGGTGATGTTACTCAATACATAGGTCCCAATCGCTGAGAACTGGGACACCATGGTTCTTGGCATTACTTATTTCTTATGAAAATTCTGGAGAACAATGTAGTTCTGGATAAAGCAGCAAAATCTGTGAGTCATATGCATTACAGTTAGGGGCAGGGGTTCAAAGCAGCAGAGACTGGCCCCAAGCCGCTGAGAATTACCCAACTTTGGCATAAATGCCATTGATTACCAGATTCAGACTCACAGGAATTAATTAATCCACTTTGGTATTATTGATCGTGTGACCTAATTTGAAAGGAAGGATGACAGACCATTAGTAAGATTTGGAAATTTGTGGTTATTTTTTATTTTGATCAAAGCCAATCATATTCTATTTAAATACCCCAATGTGACATTTCATGGGGGAAATGCTGTGTTTCCTATTAGATCATTTAAAATAAATTAATGTTCAGACAAATGCTTTAATGTAAGTTAGTAAAACATGTGAGTCTACTATTAATCTGTATATTACAGAAAAGGAGGCTCTTTTTTAATATAAAATATATATTCATTGTATAAATTTACAAAATACTAAAAAATATAAAAATGAAAGTAAGAATTATATAAACACTACCTACTATAAATATTTTGGGCTATTTTTAATATTTATATGATATACCTGTATGTCTAATATATAAACATACCTATACAGTATATCTATTTTACAAAATTGAGATTTCATTACATGTAGCTTGGGAATTGGCCCTTTTCATAGAACATATTATTCCCATGTCTGGAAACAATCTTTTAAAACAGAATACTTCATGCCTTTGTAGTATTTTACTGTTTGCACAGTCATATTATTTTTCTTTCCATTTTTTTAGACATCTGAATCTTTCACACATCTGATTTTTTTTTTTTAATACTACATCCCTTAAAGTAGAATTACTAGGTCAAAGGGTGGCATTAGAATTTCATGCTTTTGATGAAATTCTCACCCTTTTCCCTTTTTGAGGTAAAGATGGTCATAGCTGTGATTTACTACTGGGTATCTATCTGTCCTCTGAAAAATAAAGTGACTATTTTATTAGCAGAGAGCTACCACATGTGACTTAGTATGCTGATGCAACAGTAGTAAATAATATAACAGGAAGAACTTTTTCAAAGCATTTTAGTGCAGTGTAGCAGAAGAATTAAATGGTGGCCTCAAGAGACAGCTTAATTATTGATGGGGGCCAGAAAAGTAAGTGAGAATAGTTCAAACTAACAGTACTATCTGCTTCTCTTGAGTTGTATAATCAAAACCACACTTATTTCTTACAATGGTGGAGGTTTCTGAAATATTTTAGGAAATATTTTTAATGTGTATTTATACGTTGCTTTATCAGGATGTCTGTCACATAGTAAGTGCTTCATAAATAACAGTTGTTGGTGTTGGTGAGTAACAACGGGACATGTGACTTGCCTGTGTGTAAATGTAGCTGGTGAGGTACTAGATAAGAGCATGCACCATGAGTTCAGAAACTTCATTAGATTCCTTTTTTTAAAGATTATTCATTCTTTTTAGAGAGAGGGGAAGGAAGGGAGGAAGAAAGGGAGAGAAATATCAATGTATGGTTGCCTTTTACCTACCTCCAGCTGGGGACCTGGCTGAAGACCTGGCCAGCAACCCATGGGTTCGAAGGCTGGTGCTCAATCCACCGATCCACACAAGCCAGGGCAAATTTTATTAGACTTTTATTTATTTATTTTAAAGATTTTATTTATTATTTTTCAGAGAGAGGGGAAGGGAGAGAAGCAGAGAGGGAAATAAACATTGATGTATGGCTGCCTTTCACCTGCCTCCAGCCATGGATCTGGCTGGAGACCTGGCTTGTAACCTGGTTATGTTGCCCTGGCTAGGGATCGAACCAGTGACCTTTGGGTTCACAGGACCGCACCTTATCCACGGTGCTACCAGCCAGAGCTTATTAGACTTTTAAAGAGCACACTAAGCAGATGATATATGTGTATTAGGTTGGAAAGTGATACAATTGTTAAAAATCTGATGTCAGCGAAGTTGGACATTTTCTCATGCAACATGATATGGTAGTACCAACACTCATGTTAGTCATTAAATCTATAATTACATTGAGAAGAGTTGTTGAAAAATACTTGAAACTTATCTATGGTAAAAAATATATAGTATAGTATATCTGGAAGTATATGGACCAAAATTATTTTAAATGGATACTTGTTAGTTTAATTTTCTTCTATTTATTTAGCTGTAATTTCTGATTTTTTACAATGGACATGGTATGAGACACACAATAAAAACAACTATTTATTGTGAACTAAAGGCTTAAAGAAACTTGACACAGAGTACACCTGTCAGTGATTATTGTAAAGAAGCAGGGAAACTATACACATTAACTAATTCAGCCCCAGATGTTGTTTATTAATGGAGAATTAGCCTATTTTCCAAGTATACTTGAAAAATAGGCTTTGTATATACCGCATTAGGATTAGTAAAATGAAAAAAAAAAAACATGAAACCAGGAAACTTCTGAGCAAGAGGGCAGCTTGCACATTGGCTCCAACTACCTTACCTCCCAAGTTGTCTTTGAAATGACTAATCAAATATATAAATAGGAAAAACTGGAACAATCCTTTTAACTTCAGGCAGATTAACTATTAATCTGTATATTACAGAAAAGGAGGCTCTTTTTAATATAAAATATATATTCATTGTATAAATTTACAAAATACTAAAAAATATAAAAATGAAAGTAAGAATTATATAAACACTACCTACTATAAATATTTTGGGCTATTTTTAATATTTATATGATATACCTGTATGTCTTTGCTCACTCTATTGGTTCCCACTTCATCTGAGTAAAAAGTCTGCACCCTTGCTTCCTTTATTGTTTATGCTGTTGAAGTACCCAGTGAATTCCTGGAGCATCCAGGTAACCATCGTTTTGAACTCTGCATTTGATAGCTTGCTTATCTCCATTTCATTTAGCCCTTTAACCGGAGTTTTGTTCTGTTCTTTCATCTGGGCTATATTTCTTTGTCTTCATTTTGGGCAGCCTTCCTGTGTTTGTTTCTGTGTATTAGGTAGAGCTGCTTTGACTCCCTGTCTTGGTAGCATGGCCTATTGAAAAAGGTGCACCTGTTAAGCTGTATGGGGTGAAGCCGTAGGCAATCTCCAGGGCAGGCAGCCTGTGTCGCTCTCTGTTGATGTGTGTGGAGGAGAGCTCACAGGACAGTGCTGCTGCCTGGCCTCTGGAGTTTTGCATGAAAGGAAGATATCTCCCAGCACTGACACTTCGCTCTCTCCCCATATGCCACTGGTGCCCTTCCAGCTGTTTCCCTGGTGCTGAGTACCAGAGAGGGTGTGTCTGCATGGGTCCTGAGTCTGTTGCAGGACCTCTAGATGGAATCTCTTGAGAATCCCAGTTTCTTTCGCTGCCCCAACGCCAACTGGTTTTTATAACCAGAAGTTATGGGGATTTATATTCTTGGCACTGGAACCTTTGGTTGGGTGGCCTGAACTAGGTCTGGGATTCTTCACTCATGAGGTATCGCTTCCATTTTTTATCAACCACATGTGGATGTGGGACTTCCCTTTACCATCTCTGTACCATTCCATGTCCCCACGCCTTTCTGCCTCTCCAGCTCCCCACGTTCTCCACACCTCCCCACGTTCTCCACGCCTCCCCACGTTCTCCACGCCTCCCCACGTTCTCCACGCCTCCCCACGTTCTCCATGCCTCCCCCCTTTCTCCACGCCTCCCCACCTTCTCCACACCTCCCCACCTTCTCCACACCTCCCCACCTTCTCCACACCTCTCCACTTTCTCCACACCTCTTCAGCTCTCCGCTTTCTCCATGCCTCTCCCCATCTCCACCCCTCCTACCCACCTGGATGAATGTGGCTTCTTTAAATCTTTGCTTACTAAACCTCCACACAGCTTGGTTTTCTGGCAATTGTGAGTGACATTTGTTTTGTCGTCTGGTTGTATTTTTTGCTGCAGTTGTTCCTGGAGGCAAGGGAAGGAGTCTGTACCTATCTTTGGAAGTCTTGGCTGGAAGTCTGTACATTTGCCTCCTCTTTCAGTCTTTATTTTCTTCTGTTGCACTCCTTTCTGACATAGTGTATGTTCACTTGAAGTTTGTTCACTTTCCATTCCCCCATGAATTAAATTAAGTTTCTGAGGAAAAGGACCTTGTATTAGTCACTGAAACAGTGACTGGCACATAGGAAATGCTCAGTAAATATTTACAGAATGAATAAGTAATGAATACTTACACCTATATTAGAAACCAGAGATGAGTGTGATCCACATAACAAAAAGTTAAAGGCATTTTAGCATTGCAGGATCCAGTATTGATTGACACAGCTATATTTAAGCAACACTGTCACATGCAGTCTACTTCCCAACAGAGAGAAGTCAGAAAAGGGATGTCCCAGGAAACCCAGAAGTACTAGGGAAATTATAGAAAGGATGAAGATTAAAAACGCAATTCTATAAAGTTCTTTTGAACTCCTGGGCTCACCCATGAGGTGTACAAGTTTGGATCTGATCTTCAGCAGTATACCTACCAATGATGATGAGAACTAAACTAAGGGATAGACCATTAAATGGCTTCCAGACTGGCCTCTGAATGGTAACATGCACCACAGATCAAAATAGTGCTCTAATGGTGTTGGAACAGAACTTGACATTGAAACCACAGCCCATAGAAGGCTGGCCAGAATTTGCATCCTGAATCCAACCAGGTTGATTTCCTGATAAAACAAAAATATCAAATTCTACATATGGTTTAAATAAGACTCAGATTCTCATAACATAATATTCAAAATATCCAGAACACAATCCAAGATTACTCAGCATACAAAGAACCAGAAAAATATCAACTTACATGGGAAAAGACAATCAACAGACTCCAATTCTAAATGACACAAATGTTGGAATTATCTGACAGAGACTTTTATTTATGTATTTACTTATTTTATTGTTGACACTATCACATATGCCCCCCTTGAAGTAAGTGCAAACACTCTTGAAATGAATGGAAAGATAGAAAGTCTCAGCAAAGAAGTAGACGATATAAACAAATGGAAATTTTAGAACTGAAAAATACAGTAATCAAAATGAATAAAAAACCTCACTAAGTAGGTCCAATAGCAGGGTGGAAATAACAGAAGGAAGAGTTTCATTAATTTCTGTTCATTTTGAAAATAGGATCCTAGAAATGATCCAATCTAAACAACAGAGAGAAAAAAAGATTGAAAACAATAATAGTGACTCAGTAACCTTTGGAACAATACCCAAAGGCCTGACACCTATGTTAGCAAAGGCCCTGAAGGGAGGGGGAGAGAACAAGTGTGTGCAAAGAAAAATACTTGAAAAAAATAATTGCAAGGAAACTTCCTGAATTTGGCAAATGAGATAAGCCTATTTATTCAGAAAGTTCAGCAAAACCAAAACTAGATGAATTCAAAGAAGTTCATACCTGGATACGTTATAATCATACTGAAAATTAATGACAAATAAAAGATATTAAAAGTAGCCAGAGGAAAATTGATACATTAATTATGGGAGAACAACAATTGGATGAATGTAGTAGATTTATCTACCCACTAAATGCCAGTAGCATTTTGACAAACGAAAATGTCTTTAGATATTAACCAATATTCCCATGGGGGTGGGGAAATAGCCCTAGTTGAGAGGTATTGACTCAAATTGAGTCCGCTATTCTTCTAAACAGCTTTGTAAAGAGAACTATTCCAAGCCCTGGCTGGTGTGGCTCCGTGGATCGAGTGCTAGCCTTCACACTAAAGGGTCACTGGTTCAATTCCCAGTCAGGATTCATGCCTGGGTTGTAGGCCAGGTACTCAGGTGGGGGCTTGTGAGAGGCAACCACACATTGATGTTTCTGTCCTTCTCTTTCTCCCTCCCTTATCCTCTTTAAAACAAATAAATAAAACCTTAAAAAAAAAAGAAAAAGAATTATTCCAATTTGGTTGTTTTATTTTTTCAATCACTAGTTTATAACTCTAAACTAAATTAACAAACATGGAATAGGTCATAAGGCACCCAGGCTCTCACTTGCCATAAAGAGGAGTGAAAAAAATGTCATTTGATACCAAGTTTATTTAGGTTCAGTTATTTATTGGGTTGGCCAAAAAGTCCATTTATTTTTTTCCCATAAACTTTATTTTAACCAATAACTTTATTGATCTGGATATTTTGAGTGTGTCAGCTATTTCCTGTGGGGTAGAACGTTGATTGTTCTCAATTAATGTCTCGACATGGTCTCTTATCAACTTCCACTTCACTACCCGAAGTGAAGCGTTGGAGCATCATCCAGCAAGAAATCTCCAGCATGAAACTTTGCGAGCCACTTTTGACACATTTGATCAGCCATGACACCTTCTCCATACGGTGCCCGAATTTTGGTTTCTTGCATTTCAGTTGCATTTTTATCTTTCTTGAATTAATAAAATTCATAATAAGCCAAAGTGTTACTTATTTTCTTCCTTCTTTAATATTATATTTGGGATTCAATATGTTCATCACAAATATAAGGAAAGTCATATTACATGACATTATAATTAATGGTATGGAATAAGCAAGTTTGCATAAAGCAGGTCTTTATTACCACAAAATATTTTCAAACCCATCTCAAATTCATAGCAATTGCATGCTTAAAATCTAAATTACAGAGTGGTGCAAAAGTAGGTTTACAGTTGTGAGTATGCTAACAGAGTTCATCTTTGTATTATTGTATTATTTTCCACATGAATAACTGTGAACCTACTTTTGCTCCATCCTGTGGAACAACCCTCACTTATAGGACACTGCTGTTCACAAATTCAACATGCTTATTTCTTTTTGTCAGTAAATATTACTTGTCCATGTTGTTCTGCATTCACCTTTATTTTTGTTTGTTTACATGTCTTTTTTTATTTCTTTTTTTTCCTTAAATGTGTTTTATTTATTGTGCTATTACAGTTGTCCCAGTTTTCTCCCCTTTGCCCCCCCCTCCACCCAGTACCCCATTTCCTCTGGCAATGCCCCCCTTGCACGCAACATTCTATTCATTTTCTTCATTGCACAGCCTGACATTGGGATTGGTGACTGATGGCCAGCTGGGCCACTCTGTTCATAATGGCTTTGTGGCTCTTTAAAGAGACTCTGAGCAATCTCAGCACAGTGAGATTTGTTGCCCATCACTACTAGTACTTCAAGCTCCTTGACAATGTGGAACAGGAACTTCTGAAAGCCACTGGGCAGCATGTGCTTTGTTTTCTTGTTGCTCCCATAACCAATGTTAGGTATCAAGATCTGGCTCTTAAACCTTCTGTGCACCCTACTGTTAGTGCCTCTGGGTTTCCACCAGTTTCTCTTAATTTTGACATATCAGTCTGATTGGTGCCGGATGAACTTCGTGGTCCTCTTTTTGATAATCTTGGGTTTCATGAGGGGTCTGAGGGCAGCCATGGTGCGGAGTTAGAGATGCCTGCCACCTCTGTAGGCAGAGCTGAGGAAGAGAGACCCACTGTAACTTCTTTTCCTTCCCTTTCCATTTCTTTCCTGAACCTTGCTGAGATCAGCTTCCTTTTCCAAAACAGAGTAAACAATCTATTTCATTATTCATTCAACAAACCTTTATTGTCGTTATGTGACAGGTATATACAATAATGAGTGCTAAGGTCACAAAGGTGAGTAAGATACAAATCCTTAATTGGTACCCAAAGGAGTTTATAATTCAGTGATTAAAAGAAAGGAATGACAGAGGTCAGAATTATAAACTGGTCACTGCTCTTACAGATATAAAGACCTAAGAAAACAAGAGCACGGAGGACTGAGAAAGGTACACTGCCTAGGAAAATGGGGAAAGGCTTCACAGAAAGAGTGGCGTTTGATTAAACTCTTAAAACTTGGTGAGATTTGCAGAGGAATTAGGAGATGTGTATTCTTTTATAGAGAGAACTGCAAAGAAAAGGGCTTGGATTTCTGAGAAGGTGAGTTGGTGGCCCCACTGACCCACCTTGTAACAATGGTGACTATAAAGATATGTCAGGACACCTCAGTTGCACAGCTGGCTGGGGTCAGAAGTGTAGCCTGCAGCAAGGTGAACCATAAGTGGTGGGAAAACAGCTCTCTGCCATCTAGAAAGGAAGGCTGGGGAGGTGGTGCAAGAATATTAATCTTCAATTTAAGGAATTAGTGTCATACCATCTAAGCAGTGATGGAAGCCAAGAGAGATTTTTTTAAAAGATTTTTTTATTCATTATTTTTAGAGAGAAGGGCAGGGAGGGAAGAAGAAAGTGAGAGAAACATCAATGTATGGTTGCCTTTCACCTGCCTCCAGCTACGGACCAGGCTGGAGGCCTGGCTTGCAGCCTGGTTATGTGCCCTGGCTGGGAATCCAACCAGCGACCTTTGGGTTTGCAGGCTGGTGCGCCTTATCCATTGAGCCACCAGCCAGCATTGCCAAGTGAGATTTTTAAGCAAAGATATGACATAATCAACCTTGCTTTTCTAAAGTATTGTGAAGAGTAAGTTAGAATGGGGAGAAATTGGTCTTGGGGAACCTGGTGGGGAAGCTGTTGCATCTGGGTGATTATTTTTTCTCTGTTGTGAATGATGGTCAGAGAGCAATTGCAAACTTGTAGTGATGTTTTCATCAAAAGTTTTCACCCATGTAGATTAAGAGTGAATCAAATGCTTGTTGGTCTTCTATAAAAGGTCTTTTGGCAGTTTAAAGCCAGAACATTGCTATTTAGTCCATCCTAATCAGATTTTCTTTAGGCTTCTACTCTTTTAGCTGATGGCTTTTTAGCTGATTGGAAAGAAAGGAAGAATGTAACAAGGATTCCAAGATTCTTTGGTTTACAGTAACTACACAAACGGGCTTGGACTGTTTCCACAAAACAGGGTAATTGCAAGTGACTGCAGGTCACTGGGAGGTTACGTCTTCCCTCCTGATCCTCCCAAGAGTTTAGCTCCACCCCTTGAACTGTGAAGAAAGTGCTCTTTTAATAATACATTGCAAGACAATGAGCAGTTATATGGAAAGCAAGAATTCTCTCATTTCTTTAAATTGTGTCATATAAAGAAGAGTTGAAGTTTCTAGGAATATTTAAGACAGAGAAAGTAAGTCTTAGCTAGGACATAAGAGCTGTCTTCAAATATTTGCAGATATGTCTTGTAGAAGATGGCTTAAATTAACTAGCTCTGTATGGCTACAGGACTTGAGGCCAATCAGGAAGACCTAACATTTTCTGCAGCCTGAAGTCAGCCAGGGCTAACTCAAAATTAGAGTTCTGCTTCGTTGTAGCTTTGCATTGTTCTCTAGAATGGGCTTTACCCTCCTTGGTACAGCAAGCACCTCAAATACAATTAAGTATGCCATACATTAAGTCTTAAATTATGTTGAAGTGATTATCTGAAACATACTGATTTGAAAGTTGATACAAATTTTGTGTAATGAAACCTAAGGTATGACTTACCTCATTGGAATTTTTTTTTCTATTCCTTAGGCTATCTTTGCTTAAATGCATTGTTAATTCTATAGACCAGTTAACCAGTTCTGAGATGGTGCTATTAGTATTAGGCTAAATATAGATCTTTAAAGGAAGTTTCTGAATTAGGTTAAATTCTTGACAATTCATTAGTTTATTAACTTCTGAATTTGATTCACAAGTTATATATAGAAATTTTACTTGCTTTAAATTGAAAAAGCGTAACTCATACTGTATTGAAATTTTGTTTACCTCTCTCACTAGATTATAAGGCTACTTTTCTATTTTTGGTACCTAGAAGGTACTCATAAAAACTGGTGGAAGGAAAGAAAGAATGCATGAGTGAGTACATGAATGAATGAACTTTTATCAGTATCTCAAAGAATGTCAGCCTTTTTCTTACTAATTCAATGGGTGACTTTTAAAGTAACAAATATCTGACTGATGAATTTGATTTTGTAAATAATCCCTGAAATTTTCTTTATGGCAGTGCTATTAAGGCTAAAGTCATGGGCTTTCCTCACAATGTGGTCTAGTTTGCTTTGCCACAGACTATGATTGTAGTCCCAGCCAGCGTGCCTTAAATGTAGCCTTCTGGTCATGCTGGGCAGCAACATAGGATCTCAGGCCCAAAAGGGAAAAATAGTTGTCTCTCGTGATTAAATACTAAACTCAGGTTCATCTACTAAAGCATAGGTTTTTCAATCTTTTTTATCTAATGGAACACATAAACTGATTACAAAAATACTGTGGCATACCAAAAAATATATATTTTTCAAATCTGACAAAAAAAATTGGTATGATTTTTATTCATTCACATTGGACCTCTATTGTGTTGGCTGTTTGCTTATTTATTTGTTTGTTTGGGACAATTTAAGGGAAGAGAGGTCAGTGCCCCTGACTAGTCAGGTATTGCATGTTTTAAAAATTCTGCGGCATACCAGTTAAAAATCACTGTATTAAAGAAAACGTATTATTATGATGTTATTAAGAAATTGCCAATTAAGCTGAGTTTCTAAATTTTGTAAAGTTTAGCATATTGAAAAATAGTCTGAAAATATATTTCTAACATTTTAAATTAGGTTACAGTCCGAACCAGAGTTTCATAACACATTCTGATTTTAATTGGGTAAGTTTATTTAGATCAGCCACTGCAAGTTTATGACTAAGTGGTTATTCATGTAGTGACACTGACAAGGTATTTCCTAGCTTATCACCCATGTTGAATAGAGAAATAAGCCTATTTCTTAAAGAGTTAAAGAAATGCAAGCTAAAAATGAAAACAGTTGTGTGACCTACCTTCTTCCTGGTAGGATTTTTAAATGTCAGCCTTGAGTTACTGAACCTGTCTATTCAAGTGCTGTTTGTTCCTTGGAGGTGCTGAGTGACTTTGTACCTTCCAGATGGACTGCTCACAAGCAGGACGCAGCAACAGCAGACCTTTTTCACATGGCTGCCAGATGCCACATTGGCCTAGCAATTACTTTAGTAAATACTCTGGGAGGTGCCCCAGGTATTTCCTTTTAAGATCAAGTTTTTTCTAGTTTCAAAACTGAAATTCTGGCTCCCCTGTCTATGATTCCTTCTGATTTTCTCACGTGTTCTAGTGGTGTGAGGTATTGTCTAAAAGGATATTGATTCTCTTTCTTCTTGGGAGTGAAGGAGATGATGAGGCTAATTCCATGTGCTGATATTTAGTTGCATATTTTAATAAGTACAAAACCCCTTGACCGATAGAAGGGAAGTGTGCAGAAATGCTATAAAAATTATCCAAAAGCTTGCTTCAGGCTATTAAGCCCAACCCGGTTCTCTCCATTAGGTATTTTGGAGGATGCTATTGACTCTTTCTTCAGAGTTGACATGAATCAAGGGATTCTGTTATTGTAAAGACACATGAACATGAGCTTTGGACCTAAAAGCACACACTGGGGAAGTACAGCCTGACCCCTTTAACCAGAATTTACACCCAAAACTCATCAATCATGAGACACTAAAATCATCTGAAACCTTCTCATTAAATATTTACTCTGGTTTTCCTTTTCCCCTTATTCCCACTGTGGCTCAGCGTAAGGCCAGGATTGCTTGACTGGCCATCACACTAGATTTACTTTAAAAATACCATAGGCCCTCTGAATTGGTCATTTAATCCAACCACAGAGATCACTTGATCGATTGCTGTGTACTCGTGTGTGGTTGGATTATTAGGCTCTTAGGTCTGCCTTTCTTCATCTTCCTTCTGGGAGGTTCCGAAACACAAGCCTGCGGGCCTGCCGGAATGGAGATCCTGGCCAAGGCCCACCCAGCGTAGTGCCCGTGACAGCTCTGTAGAGAAGGCTGCTGCTTGCGCACCTCACCTCGGGCTCCTCGTGAGACTGGGAACTCTAGGGGGCAAAAGCCATACCTCGCTCAGATCTGGGTCCCATTCATCCCCCAAGCGTATACGGACCCCCCCACCCCCACCCCGTGCCAGGCACCAGAGCCCGCCCTGGGAATACACAGACGATTCAGATGTATGCTCTGCTCTCAAGGAAGCAATATTTGTAAAGAAGAAATGTGATGAACGTGATAGTAATGGGCAGCATCAGTTTCACACTGTGTATACCAGGTTTTGTATTAAGTATTTTTTAAAGACCACCCCAATAAAACTGTGATGTAATGACTCTTGGCATCTCCATTTTGCCATTTATGTAACTGAGGTCTCACAAGATGATTTAACTGATACACACACTAGAACAAGATAGTTTAAAATTAGGCAATTTGATTTTATATTTTAAACTCTTAGCCACTAAATTGTATAGCCTAGGAGTGGTGATAAAAGGATAATGTATTATAAAATCATAAAGAAGGGAGGGTATAAATTTTTTATTTGGGGCCCAAGGCAAAGTTACAAGAAAGTTTCCACAGAGTAACGTAGGATTAGACCAGCTAGCAGTTTATGACCAGATGGAAGGATGTGGTTGGAGATTTGTGGAATGTACCACAGAGTAGTTAGACAGGGGAAATTGTAGGTGAGTAAAAAAAATTTGAAGCCTATTCTGAAAAAGTGTAGCAAGTGTTTGATGGGTTTTAATCAAAGGAAGGACATAATTAAATTTTATTTCTTTATTTTAAAAACTCTAATGCAATACAGAAAGATGGATCAGCCAAGGTAGAAAAGATTAGTGACTTTTTCTCCAGGAAAAAGCAAACCTTGGGTGAACCCCAAATTATGACTTCACTGACACTGTTATCCTGAAAGCAATATAAATTTATTATAACCCTTTTAAAAACCTTGTAATATGTGTTAAGGGTCTTTAAAATGTTGATACTTTTATCCTAGTAATTTAATGTCTAGGAATTTATATTAAGGAAAAAACACAAAATACAAGACAAGAAGCCTTTAGACCAGCATTTGTGATAATAGTTTAGAGTGTTAAAACATATTGGTGACATTGAATGGATAAGTTAATAATTGAATAATTATGGGAATTTTGGAAACCATAAAAGGAGAATGGTTAATTTATACTCACTGGGTAGTTATTATGAATTTAATTACAATTATGGTTCTGAAAATTATATAAATACATGGAAAATTTTATGGCACCTATAAAAAGAAAAAATACATTATTACAGGACTTGATTACAACTCATACCTATGTTTATTTATTTTTATTGTTATTATATTACATCCATCCCCTTTTTCTTACCCTCTGTTCCCTCCTATGTTTAAATGACAAACTTGAAGGAATACCTCAAATCATAGTGGTGGTGGTTTTGTCTTTCTAGTCTATTTTTCCATACTCTTCAATATTCTTAATTCATTTTTACAATAGAAAAAGTAACAACTTTTAGCCCTGGCTGGTGGCACAGTGGATAAGGTGCCAGCCTGAGAACTAAAACGTCGCTGGTTCAATTCCCAACCAGGGTACACATAACCAGGTTGCAAGCCAGGTCTCCAGCCAGGTCCATGGCTAGAGGCAGGTGAAAGGCAGCCCTACATTGATGTCTCTCTCCCTCTCTGCCTTTCTCCCTTCCCCTCTCTCTGCAAATAATAAATAAAATCCTTTAAAAAAGAAAAAGTAACAACTTTTAGGACTGTTAATTTTGCACTTTGTTTGAAGCATCTGAAATATCAAAGTGACAATAACTAGTAAACAATTAGAAATAGACTTGGTATTCAGCTCTGGGTTTACACATTGGAGGCATTCAGTAAATGTCAACTGAATAGAAGTTCTAACCAAGTTTTTGTTCCTTTTGGGTCAGAATCCCAGAATCCTATTGAAATGAATTAGAAGTTTTATCATAATTTGAACAAGGCTGATATTAATAAGAGCGGGGGGAAACTCTTCCCTTTTTCAACACCATGCCATAATCTCCTTTCTATGCAAAAATAAACTTAATCAACCAATCTCAAGTAACATAGAAAATATTTTATTTCAAACCTGTATCATTTTATCATTACTTTTTTTCTCTTGTACAAAAAGAACATTGATTGCTTTCCTTCATGCCAGTATCATTTTTCTTACTTTGCAATTGTTGTTCAAAGGTCAAGGGCCTGCTCTCACTTGTTTTCAAATTGTAATAAAATAGCATCCAGAGGCATATTTAACCTATTGAATTTTGATAATCCAGATATTTCCTAACGAGAGGGTTTCAGTCCATTAGTTCAGTGTGCCAGCTTCCTGTGTGCCTCTGCAGATATGTTTTGGTTTAAGATTGCTTCTTTGGTGGGGTGTAGAGTAGCATTGAGAAGAAAGGGTTGTTTTTCACTGTTACAGTAATAAATCAGAAACAAGCTTAATGTTGGGGTGGGGAGCCACATGAGATGATCCTTTCATTGTTTGTGTGCTGTGAGGACAAGGACCATGACCCCAGCCCTCAGACTAGGGTGATGCTGTGTCCATGTTCAGCCCAAGGATCTGTGAATACAATACCAGAGTGTGTGCATTCATGTTTCACAGTTTAGTCACATGAAGTAGTGCTGCAGGGCACAGTCCAGTTCTTTACCAACCTTTGCAGGCAAAATGAGTGGTGGTGAGAAGATAAGGTTAATTTTAAAGTCACTTACTGAACTATGGAGAGTTTGGATTGTGATTCAAAGCTAACACATAGGCAGAAATGTGGGTCGTGAAGATGGCTGAGAAACCTACCTGAAAGGAACTCCTCACCAACTTACCACAAAATTGAAAATGCTCACGGGAGTTTGGCTCCTGAAGGGTCTCTTTCATGAGATGTATATATATATGTTATCACGCTGGCTTGAAGAATCTGAAACATAAAACTGACAGTAAATAGAGGAATTAGAAATAGACTGGGTGTTCAGCTCTGGGTTTATCCGTTTTTCTGGTGAATGTTGGATTCATCCATCCAGTACCACTAGTAGTGGGACCAGCAAGAACATGGAATGTAGAAAGGTTAATTTAGTGTATGATATGGCAAGTAAGTAGGGATGTAAGAAATGCCCAAAAGCTGGAGCTTGATACTTGGGGTTCTTCCAAATCAGGAGTCACTTGGAGGGGGGATCTAAGGGCAAGAGCAGTAGCGAGGGACTTGAGAGTCAAATCCACCTATATCTGCTGAGTGCTTTCTTTGGGGAAGTCAACAGAATTAAGTGTTCATAGAGAAAGAAGAAGAAAGAAAAATATGACCTGGCCTTTTCACTTGAGGGTGTTACCGTTATACAGAGTCTGGGGGAAAATAAATAATTACAACATTTATGGGATGTTTACTGTGTGTTAGGCACCATTCTGAGTGCTGTGTGTCATTTGATTAATGCTTTTGTCAACCCTATGAGATAGGTACAAGGACTAGTGTTTATTTTATAGATCTGGAAACTGAGGCCCAAGGGAACCCAGTCTTTAAAGCTTCAGACCCAGGCATTCTGACTCTATAGAGTTCTTTAAAGCATTATGCTATATTGTTTCCCAATTTTTTCTATTTCAAGATCTCTGGGGAAAGGTGAAAGAAAAATATAATAGTGTGTTTGGCAGAGCAGTTTGTCTGGGATAGATTTTATTCTGTCTCATTACCTGAATTCTTGCAAAATCTGAAATATACAAAGGATCTTCTGGTTTGTTCAAAAATATTTGACCTAGGATAGCCTGCAGTGCCCGTATCACCCAAACCTATCTTTAATCTGATCCTAAATATTTTTGGCTTGGGGCTAATTGGACCTAAGGGGTTTTTGTTTTTGTTTTTGTTTTTGTTCTAAAGTCTTAGCCAAGAAATATTTTCCTTTTGGATTTGCTACCTGAAATATGGGCAGCTGAGCGGAGCTACTTGCTGGCCTTTGATCCCATTAGAGAGTTCTGAATTGGTGGCCTGGATCCTTGAATGAAATCTGATATGAAAATAACACCGAGCAGAAGTCATAGGAGATTGTAGTGTATGGTCAGACTACCCAGAATTTAGGAAAACTAAAATGAGTTTCAGTTGGCTTCATTTGCTCACTTGTGACTTTTCTTTCACTCTTGAGTGATTCTTAACCCATCTCTTCCCATATCAGGGACACAGCAAACAGAACACCTCTAACTTCAATTTAAAGATTTTAGAAACTGTTGGAGCTTGATAGACAGCAGCATCCTTGATCATGAACGAATTTGAATTTCTCCAAGTTCAGATACTGCTCTGATGTTATGTAACACGAATTTTCACTTTGTCACAAGTGGCCTTTTTGGAGGGAGGCCTGACCCGATGGCTTTGTGTTCACAGCTGGACTGTGTTTTCATCACAGCCCTAATGTTTTAAGAGTGGTCTATGGGCCTTTGCTTTCTGCCTTCTCATCAGGGGCCAGCTTTCAGCAAATACAGAACCACTTCAGCAAGTACACAAACACAGTAGTTCAGCTCGTTTATGGATTCGCTTAACAAGTGTTGATTAGAAGATTTCCGCATGCCCAAGCATGCCCTGGACTAGGGTGAGGGCCGGTGCCTTCTTAATTCCATACCCCACATGCCTCACTTGTCTCATCCTAGCCCTGGCCTGTACCCAAGCACAGTGAAGGACACTGGGGTCACAGAGCTGATGAAGATATGTCCCTTACCCCTAATACCGACAGTCTAGAGCAGACATGGAAATGAACCAGTGGATGTTCTTATTAGTGTCTCAAATTATAAATGAAGCTACTCTGCACATTTCCCCCAATCTCTGTAGTTGACTTAAATTGTGAACCAAAAACAGGGAAAAAATTGTATATATGATTTCCTTTGCCAATGCTTAGAGATTTGGCTGAAAAAAATACTTGGATACTCTTCAAAGGAACTCTCAGAATTAACCTAGAGAAGAAAGACTATTTTAAATGCTGTTATTTACCAACTAAGAAGAGTAAAATTCTCTTTTGTCTTAATGAAAATAATTATAATGAACAGAGATGAATGTATGTGGACTGTAAGTGGCCTTACCATCTCATTGCTTTGAAAATGCTTTTTGAAAATTGTAGTCAGTCAGATTGTTATTTTGAAAAGGGAGAATTAATTTCCCTTTTGGATTTTAACTTAGCTTTTTGGGAATCACACTGCAGAACTCCTTTGTGACAGTACTGAAATGGAAGACGGGATGCAGGAATGCATCTTCAATGACTTTAGTTCTGCAACTCAACTTCTGAGCAAGCATGATGCTTTACCCTGCTTACTTTTTCTGTCTCACTTCTTGATAAAGTCTGATTTGGATGTTGGGAGAGCCATTCAGATTGTTCAGTCACTTTTTTGCCTCTCTCCAGCCTATGGTGACCATTGATGCATGTATCTAGTGTTTAAAAAGGGCCATTTGGTCAAAGGTTAGGGCATGCTGGCCTTTTGTTATGTTATATATTACATTCTTCTATTTTTAGTCAGGGGACTTAAGATGTAAATAATAAAAATAAGTTCTATTACATTTTTAAATATTCTTTCTTAATTTCTTCTTAACTACAGAGCAAAGAGATTGCATTCCAACTTCATGAGGATTTAATGAAGGTTCTTAATGAGCTGTATACGGTAAGCACATAATCTTTCTTCTTTTGAAAGAATCTTTGGTTTGGAATTATGGTTTGCAGAAATACTGCATTTATTGGACCTCATTCCAAACTAGGATGTTTGTTGATGGATGCTTGTTCAGTTGAAATGATGAACCAAGTAGATAGATGCATGCTACTGTATTTTTTGGCCATTCCCTCCAGTTTGGGAAGATTGTATTCAAGTAAATATGTACATGCAATTATCACATGTTAAGAAACTAGATTATAAAAGAGTTCTCAAATGACATGTTTTTAATTGGTTGGGCTATATGTGATATGTACATATATTCACTTCCAGATATTTTGCTTTAAATTATTGCTTGTTACTATTTTTAAATTAGCCATTCTGGGATTTGAGAAATTGAGAGATACTTTATTCTGGTACTTTAAGTTCTCTCCCCGCTACCCTCATTTCAGTTAAATTGTTTGGTTAATGATTTACTGTGTTAAAATTATCTTTTAGGGAGGTATAATTTTTGTCAATAATTTGCTTTTCTGAATTTAAGTTATAAGAGAGAATAACATAATGAGAAATGAATATTAATTTGTTCTACCTGTAGATATTTTCACTTGCATTCCACAAGATTGAGTTTATAGGCAAATTCAACCTAAAACTTAGTATTACAATGTTGTTGATTTACAAATTCCATTTGTTCCTAAAAAATCCATGTGTATAAAATGCAGTTTTGTGAATTAAAGTGTTTCTAATACTCCATTGATACTGGCTAATTAAAAGAACCCATAGTTTTATATTTTAATGAAATTAGTGATATTCTTGTAAAATTCGCTTTCCAGTTTTTTGTGCATGTGTGAAACATTTTTATGTAGCATGTACTTATGAATTTAATTGACAGTGTCTATGTGTTAGTTTCTCATTCAGAAACTTTTAACTTTACATGCACAAGCCTCATCCTATAAGGTCATATCCATATTTAAAAATACCTAATGATGTGGACTTTTTGATGATAAAGGCCATTTATTAGACTTTGATTTATTAATTTCTGATAACCTAAGGTATCAACCATTTCTAGAAATCCTGAATTTAGAATTTAAAAGTTCAATGAGCATTGTACCTCTGAGACTTGCAGGAAAAAAATTGTCATCTTCCATTGAACTATTTTAAGATAAGGGCTTCATGGCATTTTCCTTGTGGTTTTCTTTGCTTGGGCATTGTTTGAAAAATAAATCTGGTGGTTGTCATGGCATCAGAGATAAGAGCCTGTTGATTAGGTTCTGAAACTAGTAGTACTAGCCAAAACAATAGTGGCAAAGATAAACTTGATTGTTGACTATGAGATACGAATAGGATGTTATGAAAATTTTATCTCAATGAGAGAGGTATATAATGAAATTTTAGACATTTTATTTAGCAGATTGGACATATAGTTGCATCAAGTAAGCTGACATCTCCTCAAAATTCTCATCAGTATTAGACTGAAAGCCTGAAGGCTCCAGGTCCCAGAAATGGACACTAGAGTTTGGATAACCCTGTCAGAATCATTTAACCTCTCAGAGTCAGTTGAGGAATCAAGGAGTAGAAGAGACAAGCAATGAGTTTTTTATTAGATAGGTCTGAAGGGCACTTTGAGTTCTTGGGGGAAAAATTTCACTTTAACCAGAGCATGCTCAGCTGAGATCAGAGTCATATTTTGCAAGGAAAATAACTCCATATTACACACACACACCTTTTACACTGAAAGATGATGTTTGGTTTCTCTTATACTTTCAATTCATTTATACAAATTTTTCCTTGAAACCTATCCATTATACATACTCAATTTACGTTCAGAAAATGAGCAAAGGTAAGGAGTATTTGAACAGTGAACCAGGAGTTGAGAGGGTGTAGTTTAGGTTTCTTATTCAACCTTTGACTTATGAACAAATAACCTTCTGAGTTGCATCATGCATAGAATTTTGTTCAACTGATAATGTAATGATGATTATTGAAATAATAGGTATAAAATAAGTAACTTTGGGGAAATGAGGATGCTATATAATTGCCTTTTCAGACACATATTCACTTCTTTCTTTCTCTCAGTCATAGATAGATACTCCTTGGGATTTGAACGGGAACATTCTGAATACATAAAATCCCTTATCCAGTGGAGAGCTTTGTAGTAAATTATAGTCAACCTTAGTGGTGAACAGCAGCCTTTTATGTGGACTTCTTTTCCCAAAAGTATTTCTCCCGTAGGTCTGTTGATTGTTCCAAATATTGTATCAGAAAGCTTTGGAGTAGGCGGGGTAGGAGAAAGGAGTGGGGGGGAAATGGGACAACTATAATAGAACAACAATAAAAAAAGAAATTAAAAAAAAAGGAAGCTTTGTCTTAAAATATAAACACCTGGAAAGAATAAGAGATAATTACACTTAGTATGAACCAAGTTTCTTAGAGTTGTTGAGTATGAGTTGTGTTCATCATACATAAAGGCTTGGACTTCTGAGTGGGGAAGAGAGGATGGGGCATCAGAATGCCATTTGGAAGAGGAGGAAGGGTTTTCCATATTTTTGCCTCAACCTTGCCTTTATTTGCCAACACAGGGGCCTTTTAACGGTTTAAAGCCTCCATTTGGATTCTTTGACCATAAGGGCCAGCCATAACAATTAGGATTAGCTGGGCTTTGAATAACAGGAACTAAGAATATAGCTTAAACAGAATCAAGAATTAGAGTGTTTCTCACATAAAAGAAGTTCAGAGAGTGACAGCCCAAGGCTGGTAGGGAGGTTGCATAAAGCCATCTAAGATGAGGCTTCTCCTAATTCACTGTTCAGAGGATCCTGGTCGTAACCTTTGTCCTTATAATTCAAGAGCGCCAGCCTTTACATCTGCATTCCTGAGGTGGAGAAAAGAAAAAAGGGCGGGACCCACAAGTGTGAAGGAGACTTCCTGAAAGTCTCATACATCTCCACTTATGCTCCATTGGCCAGAGTTTAGAACGTGGTTCTACCAAGGCTGCCTGCAAGCCTACCATTGCCGTCTGTTAGCTGGGCAGCTCATTGCTAACCAGTTACAAATGGGGGATTGTCAGAGCAGCCTTGCTTTGAGAGATCACCTGGAGACAGCGGGTAACAGGCAATGGGTTTATTGAGGGTTGAAGCAGGAGACCAGTATGGGAGCCAGTAAAGTGTTCATTGGGGGTTGAGGGCGAAGGACGGCCCAGGACTGCCTCAAGGGCCCATAAACCAGGGGGATGGAGATTCCCAGCCCTTGCAGGCCTGTCAGAGTCCTGCCAGGACTTATGTCAATGCATTTTCAAGCTTGCAAGCCGCAGTGGGTGTGGTGTCAAATGTCTAATTATGGCATTGTCCCTTGGTCACTATCAACACATACCGGCAAGAATTTTTCTCAAGCAGATTCCTGTACATCCTTTAGTTCTGAGCAGGTTCATTAGCATATTCCAACCTGGCTGCCTCTATACTCTAACAGGGACTCTGTTAATTTGAGAGAGACGGGGAGGTATTTGTAGGTAACCAGCCATGCCTGTCAGAGTAGCTAACATTTATGGGTGCTTATTATGTATATGCTAGTTCTTTTGTAATGTGCAAGTAAGCACATTACTTGCATTATATCATGTAATTCTCACTGTATCTCTATGAGGTAGTTGCTATCATTATCCCCATTTTACAGAAAAGGAAGCCAAGGCTCAGAGAAGCTTCCCCAAGATTGCTCAGCAAGTAGTAGAGTAGGAGATCAAGTTCAGGTCCAGAGCCCATACCCTTTTATCTCTAGTGCCGTAGTTTTGGGAAACCATTTTCTAACAAAGATCTCTAAATATTAATGCCTCACTAACAACACAAAGCACTTAACACAGTTTATCACCTGCTCACTTGTATTTTTTTAGTCAATGGCATTAGTTTCTTTAACAAAAGCATAGGTGAAAAATTAAACATGTGCCCAATGGCAATCTGACTTAGAAATGTTGATTTAAATGATTAACAGATGGAACTCATTGGACTAAAAGTAAACCAAGATCTTTAGACTCCCTTTCTGAATCTAATCCACTAATTAACTTCTTTTGAGTTTTAACTTTTGAGAAAGAACCAACATAGGGTTAAGAAAACAGAGTACTATGTTTGAAGAAGCAAAAATGATGGACTGGCAAACAGCAAACTTGTATTTGAATTTCAGATCACTTAACCAGTCTGGGCGTCTGTATTAGTCTTGTGTTCTCCAGAACCAATAAGATGGACATATATTTATATATATTATATATAGATATATATGTGTATACACATGGAAAGAGAGAAAGAGAGATGGATGTAGTCAACAAGCTGAAGAGCTAGGCTACAGTTCCAATTTGAGTCCAAAGGCCTAAGGAAGAACCAGGAGAGCTAATGGTATGAGTTCAAGCTCAAAGCAGAAGACCATGTCTCACCTCAACCACAGTAAGGCAGAGGAAATACATTCTCTTACTCAGCCCTTTTGTTCTCTTCAGACCCTCAATGGATTGGCGGAGGCCCACCCACATTGTTACAAAGACTATTCAACAGATTATTTTTTTGACTGCCTGCTACTGTGCCAGACCCTTTTAGATATTCTAGGGATATAGCTGTGAATAAAAACAGACCATGTACTTCCTTTCAAGGTATTTATATTCTAGTGAGGAGAAACAGACAGTAAACAAATAAATGTATAGTATGGCAGGTGTAAGTGCTAAAAGAAAAATAAAGTTAATATAGATAGCAGAGCATTTGGAACAGTCTCTGGCACCTAGATGCTTAATAAATATCAATAGTCAGTATAATCTTTGTCATCATCAGTAGAGTGGGGATAGTAACTGCTCCTTCTCTGCTTCAGAGTAAATGTGGAGATCAGGGATGATATTAACAGTAATGACAGATATATATTGTTTTTCCTTATAATGGGTGTATATTACTTTCATACAAAAAAAGCAAGAAAATAACTTCCCCTAAGAAAACCAAATCCTTAGTAAAAGTGAGTAGTGCTGTGGTTGGGTTAATGGAGAAACGAAAGGCAAAAACAGAAAAATGGTGACACAAAAGGTTAGAAGGCAACCAAAATTTGCCTTCTTCACTGTGTTAGAGGGTTCATCAGAAAACAGGGGTGTAAAGTGCTAAGCCTGTCTCCTGTGATCAGAATCGCAGGTTATGGTAGATTTTAGTAGAAAAACAGTTATTTGTCCTATATTAACGTTTCTTTACAATGCCTTGGCTTTGCAGCATTAAGTTTGGTATTTTAAAAACCAGTAGGCACAGCCCTGACTGGTGGTACAATGGATAAGGTGCCAGCCTGCAATCCCAAAGGTTGTTTGTTCGATTCCCAGCCAGGGCACGTAACCAGATTACAAGTCAGATCTCCAGCCAGGTCCGTAGCTGGAGGCAGGTGAAAGGCAACATTGATGTCTCTCCCTCTCTACCTCTTTCCCTTCCCCTCTCTTTAAAAATAGTAAGTAAAAAAAAAATATATATATATATATATATATATATATATATTTAAAGATTTTATTTTATTATTTTTAGAAAGAGGGGAAGGGAGAGAGGCAGAGAGGGTGAGAGACATCAATGTATGATTGCTTTTCACCTGCCTCCAACCACAGACCTGACTGGAGACCTGGTTTGCAACCTTGTTATGTGCCCTGGCTGGGGAATTGAACCTGCCACCTTTGGGTTCGCAGGCCAGCACCTTGTCCACTGTGCTACCAGCCAGGGCTTAAAATATATTTTTTTAAGTGTGTAAAAACCAGTAGGCAAATTCTAACAGAGATGAACACAGACATTGTGGTAAATCCATATGAAATTGATTGCTAATTACGTGTAATCGATTATCACACTCTCTGTACAGCAGTGACACACTTGGCTAAGCCAGAATGAAGGAGTAATCCATCCTCAAGTTCCATTAAATTAAGAGGGAAGATCTTGAGAAAATGAAGATTTATCCAATGCTTACCGGGAGTCAAATACATTATCCCCATTCCTTTCTCGAAGCAGCCCTGTGAGGGAGGTATTCCTAATCCCAGTGTTAACAAAAGGGAACTGGGACTCGGAATAATTAGCTCAGGATCACACAGGCAGTCAATGGATGCTCCACAATCTAAACCCAGTTCCTGCCCTGGGGCCTGTCATTTCTCCACTGGACAGCTGCTTTTGGGAAGGGAAGGGTACACAAGGCAGGTGGAGGGAGAAAGGGTGGACTCTGATCTCACAGGTAAAACCCACAGGTAAAATTCTTAAGGCCCTGGCTGATGGCACAATGGACTCCGGCCTGCGAACCCAAAGGTCGCTGGTTCGATTCCCCAGTCAGGGCAACATAATCAGGTTTCCAAGCCAGGTTTCCAGCAAGGTCCATAGCTGGAGGCAGGTGAAAGGCAACCACACATGGATGTCTCTCTCCCTCTCTGCCTCTCTTCCTTTCCTGTTCTCTAAAAATAATAAAATCTTTTTAAAAAAATTCTTAAACTGCATGCCTTGATTGATATTTGTCAAATAAGCTTTCCAAACTATTTATATGAGTTACAGACTAGGCAAACCCAAATGGCTTTGCACATTCAGCATTGTTCAGTTGGGGCGCCTCCTTAAAACATAGTCCCTCATTTATCACTAATGTTTTATGTGTCAACACCACCTGCTTAGCTATGTATTCATGCACAGTGATTATTGCTAAGACTGCACTACTGGATACTCCATTCACCCTTGTTTTCTTTTAGGAGCCCCAGCTCTGATTTGCCTAACAAATTTCAATACCTAGAGAACAGAAGCTGTCCTAGTACAAAGCCAGAGGCTGGTGAACATCTTGTACAGAAGTTATTTGGAAAACGGGGTTACTAAATGCACACAGATATCTTCTCTGGCCTTGATGTATCTTTGAACCACATATCTCTTCAAAATGTTAAAATAAAAAGCAAATAATTTTTGAGAGGGGATGGGAGGAAAGACACTGTTTATTATGTCAAGCCCTTCCTTGAAAATTCCATCTCAGAGGGCTGCTAAGGAAAGTTTATTTGCCTGACTTTGTGTGCCTCAAAAGAACTAGGAGCTAATGCATTCTTCTATAATGCAGAAACATGCCCAAGGCAAGGTTGAAAAGTCATTCCAAAAGAGCCCAAGATACTTGCCATCTCCTATCAGATGATTTTTCTCTGAGCCTCAAAGAGACTTTTAATTTTAATTTTTGGTTAAGTATTTATTTTAGCTCAAGGGCATTTTAAGTATTTGAAATATCTATTTCTATGAGAATGAAAATACACTCCTTTGAGATGAACTACAAAGAGGTCTGGGTCCTAAAACAAAACACTGAACAAAGAGAAATAAGGCATAAAGGATATGGAAAAAACTCCCAAATTGAAAACTTCTTTGGAATGCCACATTCCGTGAGATGCCACCTGGAAAATATATATATTTTTAAAAGCACTCTAGAGATCTCGGGCTGATAAAATGTTTCTGTACATCCTTTCCCTGGTTTTATTAGTAGACACTTAATGTGAAAAGAAAGAGAAGTGTTGGAATCTTATGACTCTCAGCCAGCTTCTGAATTCTGATCTTGGTGTTGACAAAGACTTGACTTTGGAAACTAGGCTAGCTGATTTACCCTGGCTTCATTTTTCTGCCAAAATGATTGGGATTAATAAAAGTTCCATGGCAAGGATCTGTGAGGTCAAATGTTTGATAGAAACTTTATACGTAGATGTCTTTTAGAACACCTTACTAATTTATGAAGGCAAGTGTTCCCCAGCTCCTACTTGGAATTTTCATTTTCTCTTAAAGATTTGAGAATTAGTTATGATTGGTGCTTATGACTACAAACAAGATTGTCTTTTAAAAAAAGTGAACAGCATAAATCAAAAAAGTTTTTATTTGGCTTAGATATGAAAAACAAAGTATTAGAAAGTATAGTTGAGTAAAACACAATTTTTTTTTTTTTTTACTCAACTATGAGAATGTTTCACATCAAGAATCCTTCTCAAAGAATATACATATATAAGGTCTGTCCAGGAGATATCGAGCCATATAATATGAAAAAGAGAGACTTTTATTGAACAAAATATAAGAAATATTATACATAGGACAATGATGCATCAGTCCCCTTCAAAGTAGGCACCTTGGGACATCACACAGTTCTCCCAGTCACCATTAGCTGCCCCATCATATTTTCCTGAGTCTCATTGATGGTCTGAAATCTTCTGCCTTTCAAAGGTGATTTTAGTTTTGGGAAAAGCCAGAAGTCACAGGCACCAAATCTGGGCTGTAAAAGGGCTGAATCACCTGGGTGATTTGATATTCTGCAAAAAAAAATGCACAAGACGGGAGGCATGAGCAGGTACTTAGTCATGAGGAAGCTGCCAATCACCATTTGCCCGTTACTTGTGCTGCCCTCATCACATCATCCCTGAACGCCTTCTGAATCGTCTGAGTAGTTTCCATGGAGGAATGTTCAAACTTAATGCAAAATTTGATGCAGATTCATTGCTCTTTACTCAGTCATTTTTTTAATGCAATGGCCACGCAGTACACATGCTCACTCAAGGGCGTTTACCACCCCCACCGACTAATACAGCGGAGTAGTCCTTGTTCAAGCATGCACATTCCAGTCCACTCAAGTTATATTAACAGTGGCTGGGCTTTTTCTGGACAGACCATGTTATTCAAACTATTATATTCTGAAATACAGCATTACAACTTTTAAATTATTAGAATACTTTAATAACAGACATCTTAAACAGGATATTTTTTTAATTGGGTAATTAAAGTACTTGGCTTTGTTTATCATTCTGTATAGAAATATACAGCTAACTTTTGTCAGGTACTATTCTAAGCACGTTGCATAATTGGTCTTTAAATTCTTCCAACAGATGAATAGGGTAGGTAAGGTATAGAGAAGCTCAGTACTTGCCAACGTCACACAGCTGGAAAGTCTCAGACAGGCAGAACTCTCTTTTTATCAGGGATTATAGCGTAAGGCAGACCATTACCAACAGAGAGGTTTAGGCAGAGAGCTTTGGTGATCCAAAGAGAGAATTCCACAATGAGGATTGAGGAAAAATTCAGAAAAATGTCTGAAAATGGACAGGATATCAGTAGTAGGAGAGATGGAGAGGGGAACAAAAAAACTTTCAACACTAAGGGAGCAATGTGAACCAAAGCATACAATTAGGAAGAACACAAGACATATTCACATAATTTCCCTCTACAGCCATATCTACAGAGAAAGGAAAAACTCAGGAGTAAAGAATTTCAGGAGAATACAGAAATGAGATTAAGAATGTGGGCACCAGAAAGAAGAACAAAGTTGAAGGAAACAGGCTACCTAATATCCAACTATACTATAAGGCCATAGTAATTAAAACAGCATGGTACTGGCATAAAAACAGACATAGATCAATGGAACAGAATAGAGAGCCCAGAAATAAACCCATGTCTCTATGGTCAATTAATATTTGACAAAGAGGGCAGACACATAAAATGGAGTAAAAATAGCCTCTTTGATAAATGGAGTTGGGAAAATTGGACAGATAAATACAGAAAGAACATAAACACCCCTGTTTTCATTACAATGTTATTTACAATTGCCAAGATATGGAAGCAGCCCAAGTTTCCATCAGTAAATGAATAGATAAAACAACTATGGGACATTTACACAATGGAACTAGTTGGCTGTAAAGAAGAAGAAAATTTTACCCTTTGCAACAGTGTGGATGGACCTGGGGAACATTATGCTCAGTGAAGTAAGCCAGTCAGAGAAAGACAAATACCATATGATTTCGCTCATGTGTGGAATCTAATGAACAAACTCAACTAACAAGCAAAGCAAAGACAGACTCATAGATCAAGAGCAGGATGACAGCCAGGGGAGGCAGAGGAAGATTAGGGGATAAAGGGATTGAGCAAAAAAGGAAAAGGGACTAATGGGCATCAGTGTGGTGATTGCAGTGGGGTAATGGGGATATAAGGGCACTAAATGGTAATGGAAAGAAATACAATAAAAAATTTAAAAACATAGGCCCTGGCTGGCAGCACAGTGGATAAGGCGCTGGCCTGCGAACCCAAAGGTCTCTGGTTTGATTCCCAACCAGGGCACATAACCAGGTTGCAAGCCAGGTCTCCAGCTAAGTCTGTAGCTGGAGGCAGGTGAAAGGCAACCATACATTGATGTTTCTCTCCCCCTCTCTCTTCCTCTCTCTCTAGAAATAATAAATAAAATCTTTTTAAAAAATTTAAAACATGAAATGCTGAAGAAAGGAGAATACAAGCATCAAAATAAATGAATGAACATCTATCTAAAACAATTTGAAAACTCAAAAATCTTTCTTGCACAGCTTAGCAGCTCTTCCTCCTCCTTAATAAATACAATGGTGGTATTGAGTTTGAGGCACAGGGTATATATGTCAAATTCGAAATCCTTTTTCATTGAAAGAAAAAGATTCCATATCAGTCTTTCCATTTTAGTTTTGATGCTGCAATTCTTAGAGTTGTAGGGCTTTTAAAATTTCAAGTGTCTTGGATACTCTGCTTAAATATTTCATATATTGCACCTTATAACTTAAATGTCTAACACAGAAGTAATGTCGAAGATAGGTGAAACATTTCCCCGAAAAGAATAAGGTATTTAAAGCTGCAGGAGACTGAAATTCTAGTAAACCTATTGGTCTTCTATTATACATGTACTTTCCCTTCAACATTTCCAACTCCTTGGTCCATTGTCACCTCTGCTGCCACTGTGTTTTATGTGGCCAGGTTAATGTGTCCATGTGCCAACTCTTGGGTATTTCTTTTTTGAGTAAACTTGTATTTCAGTGTCCTTTTGAAATAAGGACTTTCTTAACGATTTTCTCTCTCACTGACTTTCTCAGTTGACTTGTTGGAATAGGATTAAGTCTCTTTCCAGCTTCATTTCTTTGATCCATAAAACAAAAACCATTCCTCTGCTCTCGCCTAGCTCAATGAAAATAAACAAGTGAGCACTGGCAGGGTCAAGGCTTCTTGTGGGCTTAAAGGATATGATAGAAGGGTAGGGTGTTTTATTAATTGCAATAGCATTCATTGTGTACCAGTTAACACTGCAAGTACCTGATGTGTGGACACTATTCTCATTTTTAATTAGAGGTGAGAAAACATGAAACGTGCTAAAAGGCAAAACAAGGATTTGAACACAGGCAGTAAGACTCCTGAGTTTAAAGCTTTTCAGAAATGGAATGGGTTTTCTTTTTGAGATAGTTCTCTCCATCTTCAGACGGTGGCTGCCCAGCAAGTACATGGAGAGGTGTTGTGATGTGTAAGGTGATTGTATTTACAGAATGTGGTTATTCGGCAGTTGTCCCAAATCTCAGAATTTGTTCCCTGCCGCTGCATCAGTTAAACGGAAGGCACTAAAAGCATTGTTGCCTCTGCTCTTAAATTGTTATAGGTTCATCTCTGTTGCATCTAAAATAATGCTCACCAAATGGCTGGAGGTGCCTTTCAACAAATATATAGGTCCCAGAAATGCATCAGTGATAACATCAGTGACAGACACAGCCCTGTCATCAGTGAGCTAAACTGGTGAGGTATTTCCATATATGGGGAGGGCAGCTAGGCCAGATAGAGATCTCTCCAGCTCTGGAAGGCCAGAACCACTCTGTGTGGGGGTGGGGGGTGGAGGAGGGGGCTCCCTGGTGTAGCTGACACCTGAAATTAGCAATAAAGAAAAGGTGGGAAGGATGCATGAAACCCCATTGGCTGCACAAAGAACTCCATCCATATTGGTCTTGTCAGAGTGTTAGCAAATCATTGATGTGAAAATAGAGAGAGTTGAACTTTCTGAAAAAACCCTGCTATTATCACTTTCTCCTTGCCCTACTAAAAGTAAAGGACTGAGGAGGCAAGAAAGGAAAAATATCTTTTGCAAAATTAGAATTTCCTGAATAAAACATGGTATTTATTGTATGTTAGAAATCTCTAATAGTTGTGAAGTGGGCAGAAATTACAACTAATTGGTAATTGCTGTCATGAAAAATTACCCTTATGAACTAATGAACTAGTATGAATCAATAAAGAATAAAATATAATTGTATTCCAGTAATAGAATCAATTAGGACAAGGTGATATATAGTAGGGGGCTCAAGAAATTTTACTGAATATGAATGTTTGTCAGGAGTTCATTAGAGATAAACAAAACAAATAATCCCCATCTATGACTCAAAGACTTCAATTAGAAACTGCCTCAAGTAGTTGCTGGAAATAGAGCTAGCATAGGCTAAGATTAATAACTACAGTTTACTAGTATTACAAATAGAAACATTTTCTTTTTAATAGCACATAAATCAATTTGTCCTCTATAGGATAAATTAGCCACTTTTCTTTATAACTTTTATTTTTTAATTATATATTATTGATTATGCTATTACAGTTGTCCCAATCTTCCCTGCCTTTGCTTCCCTCCACCCATCACCCCGACTTCCTCAGGCAGTCCCTACACTGTTGTTCGTGTCCATGGGTCACTCGTATAAATTCTTCAGCTACTTTATTTGTACACTGTACTTTACATCCCCATGGCTACTCTGACCTACCTATTTGTACTTCTTAATCCTCTCACCTCTTCACCCATTCCCCTCATCTCATCTGGCAATCATCAAAATGCTATCCATATCCATGATTCTGTCTCTGTTCTTTTTTTTTTTTTTCAATTTAATTTTATTGTTGTATTACATCCATCCCCTCTTTGCTCCCCTCTGTCCTCTTCCCCACCCACCCATTCCCCCACAAAGTCATTCCCACCTGTTGTCTATGTCCATGGTTCTTCCATACTAGGTTCTTGTCTAAACTGCTCCCCTTCTTTGCCTCTTCCTCTTCCCTCCCCCTACCCCCTTCCCCCTGCCCACTGAAGGCCTATTCACTGTATTCATATATCTGGTTCTGTTTTGCTTGTTGTTAGTTTTGTTCATTATTGTCCTGTAATGGGTGAGGTCATATGGTATTTGTCCTTCACTGACTAGCTTATTTCACTAAGCATAATACTTTCTAGTTCCTTCCATGTTGTTGCAAAGGTTAGGAGTTCCTTATTTCTTTCTGCTGTGTAGCATTCCATTGGGTAAATGTACCACAGTTTTTTGATCCAATCATCCACTGATGGGCACCTAGGCTGTTTCTAGCACTTGGCTATTGTAAATAGTGCCGCTATGAACATAGGTGTGCATAGGTTCTTATGAATTGGTGTTTCAGGATTCTTTGGGTATAGTCCAAGTAGTGGAATTGCTGGATCAAAACGCAGTTCCATTTTTAGGTTTTGAAGGAAACTCCATACTGTTTTCCATAGTGGCTGCACCAGCCTACATTCCCACCAACAGTGCACCAGGGTTCCTTTTGCCCCACATCCTCGCCAACACTTGTTGTTTGTTGATTTGCTGATGATTGCCATTCTGGCAGGTGTGAGGTGGTATCTTATTGTGGTTTTAATTTGTCTCTCTCTGATGGCTAGTGATGTTGAGTATTCTTTCATATGCCTCTGGGCCCTTTGTATGTCTTCCTCAGTGAGTTGTCTGTTCAGGTCTTTTGTCCATTTTTTAATTGGGCTGTCTGTCTCCCTGAGACAGTCGCATTAGTTCTTTATATATTTTGGGTATCAAACCCTGGCCTGAGGTATCATTGGCAATTATGTTTTTCTATGCAGTTGGTTCCCTTTGAATTTTGCTGGTGTTTTCTTTAGCTGAACAGAAACTTTTCAATTTGATATAGTCCCATTTGTTGATTTGTTCTTTTATTTACTTTGCCCTTGGTGAAGTATCAGTAAACATATTTCTGTGCAGGATATCAAAAATTTTACTGCCTATGTTTTTCTCCTGGACCTTTATGGTGGCTCTGGTTATGCTTAAATCCTTTATCCATCTTGAGTTTATTCTGGTGTATGGTATAAGTTGGTGGTCTAGTTTTATCTTTTTGCCTGTTGCTGTCCAGTTCTCCCAACACCACTTGTTGAAGAGATATCTCTGTTCTTCTTGTTGCTTAGTTTGTTTTATTTTTAGATTCAATTGTTGACTAATATGTATTTATTGCCATTTTATTGTTAATGGTTTTTATCTTCTTTTCTTAATTAAGTCTCTTTAACAGTTCATAAAATAATGATTTTGCAATGATGAACTCCTTTAGTTTTTTCTTTATCTGCCTTTGATTCAAAATGATAGCTTTGCTGGGTAGAGCGGTCTAGTTGTAAATCCCTGGTTTTTATGACTTTGAATATATCTTGCCAGTCCCTTCAGCCTGCAAAGTTTCTTTTGAGAAATCAGCTGACAGTCTTATGGGAAGTCCCCTGTAGGTAATGGCCTGCTGTCCTCTTGCAGCTTTTACAATTCTCTATCTTTAACTTTTGACATTTTAATTATGATATGTCTTGGAGTGGGCCTCTTTGTATCTATCTTGTTTGGGACTCTGTGCTTTCTGGACTTGCATGTCTTCTTTCACTAAATTAAGGAAGTTTTCTCTCATTATTTTTTCAAATAAATTTCCAATTTCTTGCTCTTTCTCTTCTCCTTTTGGCACCCCTATCATGTGAATGTAGGAATGCTTGAAGTTGCCCCAGGGGCAGCTTATACTATCTTCATTATTTTGGATTCTGTTTTTCTTCTTGTTGTTCTGATTGTTTGTTTTTTGCTTTCTTATGTTCCAAGCCATTTCTTTGATTCTCAGCTTCATCCACTTTACTATTGTTTCCTTGTAAATTGTCCTTTATTTCAATTAGTGAATCCTTGGTTTCTGACTGAATCGTTTTTATGCTGTTGAGATCCTCACAAAGTTCCTTGAGCATCCTTATAACCAGTGTTTTGAACTCTGCATCTGATAAATTGCTATTCTCCCTTTTGTTTAGTTCTTTTTTTGGAGTTGTGATCTGTTCTTTCCTTTAGGCCATGGTTCTTTGTCTCTTCATTTTGGCAGCCTATGTGTGTTTATTTCTATGTATTAAGTGCAGCTTCTATGTCTCCCTATCTTGGTAGCATAGTCTAATGTAGTAGGTGTCCTGTGGGTCCAGTGGCACAGCCTCCCCTATCACCCAAGCTGGGTACTTGAAGGTGCTCCCTTCATGTGAGCTGACTTCACTCTCTCCTCTTGTAGTTGAGACTTGATTGCTGTTGGCAAGTCAGTAGGAAGGATTTACCCAGGCCAGTCAGGTACAAGGACTGGCTGTGACCACTGACCACCAACCTCTGCCCTCTGTGGAGGATCAGCTGTGTGGTGGTAATGTGGAAGTGCTCCATTGTGGTCTGTAGTTGTCCACTGGGTACACAGGCTCTGGGATTTGCCAGGTGAGGCAGGTTAAAGTCAGCCTCAACCTCTTTTATGCCCAGGACCACTCTGCCTGAGCAGTAAAGCAATCTGAGATGCTGCTACTTGTGCTGGGCTTGGAAATTCCCAGGTGAAGCCAAGCTGTGAATCTAGCCTGGCTGCTGCTAGCACTGGGCCTGGAGTCATTTAGCAAGAGCTACCCAGGCTGAGGGCTCACTGAGACCAGCTGTTGCTTGTTTGAGAGGATTTAGGAAGTTATGAAACATTGACATGAAAAAACCAGCCATTCATGTGAAAAAAACAGCTTGGCTGGGCCTGTAATTTGGGTGAGATAGAGTCTCTGGAGGTCTCCTGGGTGGGGCAATGTTAAAGAAGTTAATGGAGACCCAGATATGGCACCAGCCTGCTGGCTCTGTGGTTCTGTGGTGGGAAGGTTCAGAAAAGAGACAATGGCCTCTGCCCACTTTTCTGCCTGGGAGAAAGCTTTCCCCATTTCTTGCCTTGATGCCAAATACTTCAATTACTCCCTGTGTATCACTGGTGCCTTTCCAGCTGCTACCCTGTTGCTGGAGCTCAGAGGGGGTGAGTCTGAGTAAGTTTGTGTGTGGGTTCTTTAAGAAGAACTGCTTGAGACTCCAGTAATTTTTTCCACTGACTCAATCCCTACTGGTTTTTGCACCCAGAAGTCATGGGGATTTATCTTCTTGGCACTGGAAACCTGGGCTGGGGGAGCTGATGTGCAGCTGGTACTGCTTGCTCCCAAAATATTTCTCCTGAATTTCTATCTACCACATGTGAGTATGGGACCAGCCCATTCTGAGTCTCTTCCTCTCCTACCAGCCTGTATGCATATAGTTTCTTTAAATTTCATCAAACTACCATTTAACTTGATTCTGATGGTTTTGAGTGATGGCTGTTCTATGCTTTACTTGTAATTTTGATGTGGTTGTGTAAGTAGGCAGGCCATATTTATCTATGCTGCTACCTTGACCAGAAGTAGTGTCTCTTTTTTTAACTTTTTTTAATCCTTTTTCAACCTTGAAAAATGTTATATAAATCATTTTTTATTTTACAATTACAGTTAACAAATTCATTCTCATTAAATAATTCTTGTTAAACTAATTGTAATTTCTATTACCATTTAAAAATTGTTGCTCAATTTAGCATTTTGAAAATGATGAACTAATGCCCTGCTTTAACTTAAATGTAGCAGTCAAAAATAAAAGCATGTAGTAAATTTATAAGTGTATCAGCCCTGTACCTAGCAAATAATTATTGGGTTTTCCTCTGTAATAAATACTTAATGATTGATCAGTGATCAGTCTGGGAGCTAAAGTCAATGGAGTGATAGATACCTCAGTTAATGTTCATCAATGTAATAGTATATTAATCCATGAAGACATTTTTCACTTCTGGATGTTTTCTATGCAGCAAAACCAATAAGTTATGGCCTCTTCACCCACAGAGGATTCTAGGAGGAACTATTTCTTCACCATGGCATGGTATACTACTCGCTGCCTCAAGTTAACAGAAGCAGGAGTTATGAATATAATTTGTTGTGACATTGGTTTTTCTTTTAGGATAAAATGTACCTGCCAAATACCCTGACACTGAAAAAAATAAAATAAAAACAACCCTTTTAGTCACTAAGTATAATATATATATTTTCCCCAAAAAAACAAATTCTTATGGTATTTAGTTATTACTAGATGAATCTCTGAAATCATGGACTCACAGAATTTCCAAGGTGGGAAATGCCTGAGAGATCACATGGTCCAACCACCTCCTTTACAGGTGAGGAAGCTGTGGGCCAACTGAGTGAAATGCAGCTCTGCTTCAAGGTCACATGATCAGGGCAATGGCAGGTTGAAGGCTCATACCCTTGGATATCTAGGACATGAATGCTCCTTCCATTAACACTGTCTCTTGAAGATGAAGAAGAAAACAATAAATTTCCAACAGGAAAAAAAACACAGGAATGATCATTTGGATTCTCTTTTCACACAAACTGCTAAGTGCCATTCTATCGTATCTCCTCAGAGCTTTATCAAACATTCTTTTTTCAGAGGGGTATATTAAAATTCTTTTGGAAATAAACCTTTTAATTATCTGATCCATTTTCCCTTCTATGATCAGACCTCTAGTTAGTAACTTTTCTTTTGTTCCACACTTTTCAAGGTGTGTGAGGTGTATAGTTAGATTTGATTGACCCCTTAATTTTGGTCCTGTAGGGCAGGGATCCCCAAACTCTGGACCAGGACTGGGACCAGGACCAGCACCAGTCCAGGCCTGTTAGGACCTGCCCAACAGTATGTGAGCTTGATTGTAATGAGTTTGAATCATCCAGGAACCATCCCTCCTATCCCAGTCCATGGAAAAATTGTCTCCCACAAAAATGGTCCCTGGTGCCAGAAAGGTTGGGGACCAACGTAATAGGGAGACTTCATGTTGTCATGTTACCTCTACTAGATGAGGCACATGCTGAGGGTCAAAAAGGCTGAGCTATATGAGGCTACCATGCAGCAAAGCTGTGACCAAAATCCAGATTTATTAGATTTCATAGACCTAAACTCTTTCCATTAAAATGCTGTATGTACAATGAATCCAGAAACAAAATCTTTAACCATACATCAAGCAGAATATAACCATTTTTGTGATTTCATTAGTTCCTTCCTGTGCCCATGTGTTCTCTATTTTCACTGTTTTCATGTCAATAGTCATAACATACCTAAAGTTTTCTTTGATAAACTAGATATAAAGACAGTATTTCATGCTATTTATTTGTTCCTCTTAATCTATTTGTTTATTCTAAAGAGCTTTGCTAAAATGTTTGACATACACTTAAATGGAAATATTGCTAATTTACCTCTGTTAGAAATGATAGTCTTTCTAGTCTTGGAGAAATCATTATTCATTTTTTGTACTTACAGAATTTTTAATTCATATTTATTGAACGTACTGGGGTATCCTGGCCACATAACTCAGCTGGTTAGAGCATTGTTCTGATACAGCAAGGTTACGGGTTTGATCTCTGGTCAGGGCACATGCAAGAATCAACCGATGAAAGCTTAAATAAGTGGGATAACAAATCTCTCTCTCTCTCTCTCTCTCTCTCTCTCTCTCTCTCTCTCTCTCTCTCTCTCTCCAATATCCTCTCCTCTCTTTCCCCACCAAGAAAGAAAGAATCAACCAATGAATTCATTGAGGTGACATTGGTTAATAAAATTATATTACAAGGTTATACTACATCATCTGTATGTTGAATTGTGTTCACCACCCCAAGTCAAGTCTCCTTTCATCACCACTTATCCCCCTCTACCTCTTTCTGTATACTGTCCCTCCACCCCACTTTTCCTCTGATGATCACCATACTATTGTTGGTGTCTGTGAGTTGTTTTTCTTTCCTTAATCCCTCACCTTTTTCACCCAGCCTTGCAAACCCTGCTCCCCTCTAACAGCTGTCAATCTGTTCTCTGTATCTGTCAGTCTGTTTTTATTTTGTTTAATTTTGTTCATTAGAGTTCACATATGAGTAAAATCATATGGTAGTTCTCTTTCTTTTACTGGCTTATTTCACTTAGCATAATGCTCTCCAAGTCCATCCAGGCTGTCAAAAAGGGTAAGATTTCCTGTTAATAGCCAAGTAGTATTTCATTGTTTACGTACCACAGCATTTTCAGCCACTCATTTACTGATGGGCACTTGGGCTGCTTCCAAATTTTGGCTATTGTAAATAATGCTACATTGAACATAGGGGTGTGTGTATTCTTTTGAATTAGTGTTTTGGGTCTCGTTGGACATATTCCCAAAGTGGAATTGTTAGGTCAAATGGCAGTTTCATTTTTGACTTTGAGATAACTCCATACTGTTTTCCACAATGTCTACGTCAGTCTGCATTCCCACCAACAATGTACTAAGGTTCACTTTTCCCCACATCCTTGTCAACATATGTTCTTTATAGATTTATTGATGATAGCCATTACTGACAGGTATGGTTTTAATGGGCATTTATCTGATAATTAGTGACATTGAGCATTTTTTCATATGTCTATGGGTCATCTGTATGTCATCTTTGGAGAAGTGCTCATTTTTTAATTGGGTTGTTTGGGTGTTTTGTTTTGTTTTGTTTTTGTTTGTGTGTGTGTATTTGTGTGTGTTGAGTTTTATAAGTTCTTCATAGATTTCAGATATTAACCACTTATCAGATATATCATTGGTGAGTATGTTGTCCCATTCAGTGCTTTGTCTTGTCATTTTGTTGATGGTTTCCTTTATTATTCCAAGTTTTTAGTTTGATGTAGTCCCATTTGTTTATTTTTTCTTTTGTTTCTCTTGCTCAAAGCAATATATCAGAAAAAATATTGCCCTGGCTGGTAGCACAGTGGATAAAGCACTGACCTGCGAACCCAAAGGTCACTGGTTCGATTCCCCAGCCAGGGCACATAACCAGGTTGCAAGCCAGGTCTCCAGCCATGTCTGTAGCTGGAGGCAGGTGAAAGGCAACCATACATTGATGTCTCTCTCCCTCTCTTCCTCACTCCCTTCCCCCCTTTCTGCAAATATTAAAATAAATTAGGGAGAATAAATAAAAATGAAATAAAATTTTCTCTCAAAAAAAATATTGCTGCAAGAAATCTTCAAGACTTTACTGCCTATGTTTTCTAATAGAATTTTTATGGTTTCGAGTCCGACATTTAAGTCATTAATTCATTTTGAGTCTATTCTTGTGTGTGATGTGAGAAGGTGGTCTAGTTTTACTATTTGGTATGTATCTGCCCAATTCTCCAAATGGCATTTGCAGACCAACTTTTTATCCCATTGTATGTTCTTGCCTCTTTTGTCAAATATTAATTGACCATAAAGGCATGGATTTATTCCTGGGCTCTCTGTTCTGTTCCAGTGATCTATACGTCTATTTTTATGCCAGTTCCATGCTTTTTTATTACTGTGGCCTTATATCAATAATATGGCTTGTTAGCAGGTAGTGTGATTCCTTCAACTTTGTTCTTCTTTCTCAAGAACGACCCTGCTTTTCAGGGTCGTTAGTGCTTCCATATAAATTTTTGGAGTATTTGTTCTAGTTCTGTGAAATTTTCTTACCTATTATTTTTTTAAAGATTTTATTTATTTTTAGACAGAGAGGGAGGGATAGTGAAAGAATGGCAGAGAAAAATCAATGTGCGAGAGAAACATCAGTGGTGACTGCCTCTCACACGCCCCCGACAAGGGAACTGCCCTACAACCCAGGCATGTGCCCTGACCGGTAATCAGCCCGGAGACCTTTCAGTTTGCAGGCCTGCACTCAACCCACTGAGCTACACTAGCCAGGGCCATTACCCATTAATGCAATGAATTATTTTATGGTATGTTTTTCAAATACCAGGTTTCGACATTTACTGTGCACTTTCTATATGTCAAGCTCTTTTTTATGTTCTTTACATATGTTGACACATTTAATCTTTCCAGCTATCCTATGTAGTAAATAATATTGTTATGCTGATTTTACCATGAGGGAACTGAGGCACAGAAAGGTTAAGTTACTTGCCCAAGATGACACAAGTAACTGCACAGATGGGACTTAATTGTAAACAGCCTGTTCTGTGAGTCTAAGCTGTTCACCACCAGTATACCACCATCAAAGTGAAGGTTCCTGTAAATGTTACTTTGCAGATGTAATTAAGTTTTGTAAACTCTGCCTTCACTACTGACTTGTGGAGATCCATATGAGCCTAAGAAGGGAAGATAGGTTATAAAAGTTCATCACTGAGGCCATCCTAAGGAATCAGCAGCTTTTCCAGCCTCAATGACACAAATGACAAATGAAAGAGACAAGTGTCACTCATGGGCCTTAAGTGGGAGGTAGGGGATGGGGATGGAGACAGACATCCATTGTAGGTTTTGGCAGAGTGACATTAATGTTGAGGGTTGATTTCTCCTGTCTCAATATTCTTTATACAAATAAAACATAGCCCCTCCATTTTTCCCCCAAGTAAGCTCCCAGGTTTAATACAAGCTGCCTAAAAAGAAGCATAGGAATTGTTCTCCACCTACCTCCCTTTCGGCCTACTCTGAAGTAAGTGACTGCCCCTTCCCACCTCCTGTTTGTCCCCCAGCAAAAGTGGGTTTGCTTTTGTGTCATCCCACTGGGTAATGAATCCAGCTCTAGTAAATGCCTGGCTTTTGGATGCTGAGTAACTCTTGGTAGGCTAATGTCCACTTAATTTCACAGTGTCTTATCAGCATACATCGGAAGGGTGCTCGTTATAAGATACACGTTGCAGATAGTTGGGCCTTTTCAAAGTGTGAATTCAGGTATTGTGTTTTACGAACATTCAGGCATCTATACAGTCAACTCCTAGGCATTCCTGCCTGGCAGACCGGTTTTCCCTGGTGTGTGTTGCAATATGAAATAGCAGGAAGGGCCTCCATCTCCCCTTCTTTTGTTGTTCCTTAGTTCTTTCTCCCAGCTGCTTTGCCTTTGGGAGGCAGCAGCCTGCTCCTCTTTGCTAAGAGCCTGGATATGAAGCCACTGAGCATGGCCCCAGATACTGAATGCTTACTTTTACATTGTACCTTAGGAAGGGTCAAGAATGGGAATTACCCACCCTCTGATGTGCTTCCATGCGTCCTATCATTTGATCCCAACTTTACCTCAGAGGAACTGGAGCCCAAGACAGTTAAGAAACTTTTCCAACTGGTCAGTGGTAGTACCAGAACTCAAATCCAGGTCTCTCTGGCTTCAGAGGGTGTGTTCCTCACCAAGGTTGGCAAGAAGACGCCAGATGGCAGGTGTCAAGATCCCAGCAGGCAGTGTTATGAGTGATCTCTTATAGCTAGTTCCTGCCTTCTACTCTTTTAAAAATAAGTCCCCAGAGACACAGCTTGGCAGAACAGAGGCCATAATCTGGAGGGGGGACTAAGGCTGTGCAGGCCCCTGGAGGAGCCCAGCTTCTTGCAGCGCAGTTTCTGGGGCTCAGCAGAGGGTGGCTGGGGACCCTGCTCTCACCATGAACCTGAGAACTTCCTGGGAAACAACAGGAATGGGCTCCCAAGGCTGTTGGCCCTACCCCATGGGTTTATTAGTCTAGCACTTAGAAGGGCTCAGTTACTATTACAGCCCTCTATCGATTGTAGAAAACAGATCTTTATCCCAGGTTAGTGATACTTAAGGAAACGCCAAGTATAGAGCTTTTAGTGATTGATGGGTTTAGTAAAACAGCAGGCTACATAGGGAATTAGGAAATATTGTTACTAACATACTGCTTTTCACATACACACACACTCTCACCACCAGCCACCAACCACCATGTTATTTTTTGTGGGGCGGGAAAGAACCATAAATTCTAGTGCTAACTACTTTCACACTTGATTTAGAACTGGGTCATCCCATCCATCCGATCTCAGGTATTCATTGGTTGGATGCCAGTGATGGAGAAGAACAATGCCAGGTACATACTAATTATATTAGTAAATATTTGTTAAATGAAAGGACAAATTGACTATAAAATGGATTTCTGTCCTTCATTTGTTTCTCAGCAAATGCCTATATATTCCTACTGTATATCAGGCAATATAAGAATCGGAAGACACCTAAGACAATATTGGTGCCCTAGCTGAGTTTACAGGACAATCTACAATACATAATGATATATAAATATCTATAACACAGGGCAGAGTCTTAGGTGCTGTCAGTAACCAGGTCTCAGGTTGGAAGAACAGGAGCACACTGGCTGCGGAACCAGGGAACAATGCCTAGCAGTAGGTGAGATTAAGCTTGTCTTAGAGGGTGAGGCAAAATGTTCACAGGAGGTGAACATGTACTGGGGACATCCTAGGAGTGGGATTGGCTTTGGAGAAGGCCACAGAGGAAGGAAAGTACAAACTCTGAGGAGGCAATGTCAAGTGACTGCCTCAGAGTGGTACCTAAAGTGCTGCTTGGGCTGGTGCTGGGACCAGACTGTGAGGGCGTCAGAACTGCAAGGTAGAGGGAGTAGCATGAAGTTTAAGGTCAGAGACGGAGAGAACAGAGAAAAGGCCTGTAGCTCTCATTCTAGGTTCACTTTCTTACTTTGCATTCCCTCTTCTGCTCTTAGGCCACTTCACACCCATCTTGCATATCTTCCCCAGATTATTACTAAGATATGCTTTGACCATTCTGTTTACACCGCTGTGGATGCATAAACCTCTGTAGAATAAATTTAACACTTCTTAGGGCTTCAAGCCTCTCTTGAACTTCTCCATGCCAGCTACTCCAGTTTTACTCCTCAGCTCAATTACCCAGCCATCCACTTTTCAAGCGTCTCCTTGGACACCCTTCTCTGCCATTCTTGGTCTACCCCTGTCTACCTCACCTGGGTGGTCCCCACTGTACCTTTACCAATACTGTCTTTCCAGCCTGAATTCCCTTTACCTGTGTCCATAAGAATCTCTGAGACCCATTTTTTAATATCCAAAAATTTAAACTTACAGAAGATGGGAACTGTTTGTTTTTACACCCATTCATGCCTAAGATTGGTAAGCACCAAGCAAATGTTGAGTGAACAAGTGCTTACCTTTTATTCCTTTTTTGCTTCTATTTCTAAATATAATAACCAAGAGTAAATATATCCCCCAGGTAAAAAGGTCTTCTATCATGGTATAATAGTCCAAAACACCTTATCTGAAGCCAGACTGCCAGGGTTCCAACCATTGCTCTTCCAGCTTGTGAGCTTGGAAAATTTACTTAAGTGATCTTTCTATTCCTTATTTTTCTCATCTGTGAAATGGGGATGGTAAAGGTACCTATCTGATAAAGAATTTTTAGAAGGATTAAATTAAAAGTTATTTGTAAAATGCTTAGAATGATTTCTGGCACATAGTAAGCATTATATAATTTTTAGCTAAATACATACATACATATCACATATATGTACACATGTATTAAAGATATAAATAATACACACATATGAGGCCTGTCCAGAAGGTGTTCAGCTGTATAACATAAAAAATAGAGATGTCTATTGAAGATGATGCAACATACAAGAAACATTATATATAGGACAGTGACTCATCACTCCCCTTCAAAGTAGGCACCTCACACAGTTCTCCCAATTGCCATCAGCTGCCCTGTTGTATTTTCCTGAATCTCATCAATGGTCTGGAATCAGTGTCCTTTCAAAGGGGGTTTTAGTTTGGGGAAAAGCCAGCAATCACAGGCACCAAATCTGGGCTGTAGCAGGGCTGAGTCACCTGGGTGATTTGATGTTTTGCAAAAAATCTGCACAAGACATGATGCACAATCAGGCAGGTAGCCATGATAAAGGTGCCATCACCATTTGCCTATAGCTGTGGCTTACTGAATCATCCAGATAGTTTCCATGGAGAAAAGTTCAAGCTTAACAAAAAATCTGATGCAAATTCCTTGCTCTACTCAGTCATTTTGAATGCAACGGCCACACAGTACACATGCTCACTCAACAGTGTTGACCACCCCCACTGACTAGTACAGTGAGGTCACCATTGCTCAGAAATGCACATTCCAGTCCACTCTCTTTGGCTGCCAGGTTACATTGATGCACACACCCTTCTCGTTCTATTAATGATGGCTGGACTTTTTCTGGACAGACCTCAGATAGGCACATAAATAGTAAGTACTGAGTAAAGTTAAAATTGAACACACACACACACACACACATACACATGGAGACACAATTGGCATCCAAAGCAACCTTGTACAGTGAACAGAAGTGTTAAATAACTTCCCCACCCCTAGTAACTGGTAGATTCCTTCCTGAAGCCATGTCTTCTAACTTCCGAGCCAGAAGTCAAAAAGTAGAATGTATGGCCTTAATTTGATCTTCTCCAACACATAGATAGTTTTTAAATACATAATGAACTCTTGATGCTGGATATTGAAACTTACTATAGATATTTTAGTTATTTTGATATAAAATGCAAGAATGGTGTCAGATACATTATATGGGTTAGTCAGGATTTTGCACTTTCACAAAGAAATCCATGATATGGTCACCTTCTACTTGACTGTATTCTTCCTGCAGTTAAGCCAAGATGAAGCAGAAAGATAAATTGAACATATATTCGATAGAGAATTGTGCATGGAATGTTAGTAGAGAAGACTTTAAATATTTCAAATAGGGAAATATGCTGTAGGAGTACATTTAAATGGATATAAGCGTATCATGTTATTTGGTATGCAAAAAGGCTTGTGTTTGCATTAAGCTGATGGTGAAGCTGTTTTTTTCTTCACCGTACGTATTCAAAATGTACCTTTGTAGAAATAAAAGCTTTCTTTTCCTTCTCTGAAAAGGAGAACTGTCAAGTTATTTTATATACAGAATACATTAAACTTCTGTCAACAGCTTTTTAAATAATGCAGTTTGTACTTGCACTCATTATCTGTAATTAGAGTTCTTGAAGGAGCTTTTAGTGTTTTTCTCCCCAACTTTTAAAAATTCATTCATTGTAACTTAACATTTGAGAGAATAGTGGAAACCCTAAGTCATATTGGAAGGCTGATCAAAGACATTTCCTTTCTGTACATTGCCATTGAACGGGGTTGAGAATCCTCAGCTATTGTGCTGAACCACATAATGATGAGATATTTACATCCTTTTCTTGCTAGTGTTAGGTCAGATTCAGATGTTTTCCTTTTAAGCCAGGCTAGTTAATAAGAAATGCCATGCTGGCAGCCAGCTTAGGATCCTTACTTCTTAAGGCTTAGTTTGTACAAGTTACCTCCTTACACTTAGTCCTCAACAGCTAAGTAAAGCAGGAGTCAGGGGATCAGTTCTTTCCTTTGTGATGTATTTTTTAAAAAGATTTCTTAGGTACCCACGGCTGTCTGGCATGCCTTTTCATCCAGCTCTGATGGGTGTCACGTGTTCTCATTTTTTTCTTTCTTAGGAGCAAGAAGAATACAGACAGCTGAGTTATGTGTATGTGTGTGTGTGTGCATGAGAGAGAGAGAGAGAGGTTGGTTTTTCACCCTCTTATTTAAAAATGGAACTGGAACTGGCATTCAAATGGTATGTGGGTTTGCTTTGGGAAGGGAACATAGTATAAACAGAGCCAAGCCTAGAAATGCAAGGTGTGTAGTAGATTCATTGACCTCGCTGTTTGCCCAGCTGCAGGGTGACTCCCTTTTCATTCCCCAGCTGCCCAGCTGCTTCCTAATGCTATTTTATTTTTCTTTTAAACTGAAGTGTCCAATCAAACTTCCCCCTACAGGTTTGATAATGACTAAAAACAAACAACTTGCAGTTACACATGCTCAGAAAAAACTGCCATAGTTTACAGTTTAGCACTTACTTTGTTCTTGTTCAACAGTGCCTTTCACTTAATTTGCTAGCTTACATTTTTAAGATAAGACATCATCAGATTTTACAAAAATAAGTAAACACTCTTCATTAACTCCATGTTTTACTCTTCAAAATAGTCACCTTGAGAATGTATATTAAGTTAAACCATTAAAAATGCTGATGTATTTTTTTTGTTATTTTAATATAACCTTAAGAAAAAGCAATTACATATGGTTCAACCTAAGTAAATGCATTCATTCCATTGGTGCTTCCAGTACCCAAACTATTTTATAACTCATTTTGAAATGAGAAAAATCAATTTCCTTACTTCAAAACACTACATTAATCTCAACTTCTTAAAAACTGTTCCTTTACTACAAAATTATCTATGATTGTGTGTAACTAAAATAAAACCTATCTTCTTTGGGTGAGGATTTGACATAATTTAAGAGACAGTGGTACCACCATTGCATGGGTCCTGAAATCTGGTACGCACGGGAGTCCTCTCACCTTACACACGTTGCTTCTTTTAAGGAGTGTAATTGTGCTCCTGAAACAGGCTCCAGAGTTGGTGCACATGTCTGACTCTGCACATAAAGACAGATTGAAATTATATTGTAGAACTCTGGTTTTCAGATAAACTCTTTGAAAATCTAACCATTCTTCTTTATTAAGAATATAGAGATTATATTTAGATATAATAGCATTTACTATAGGCATAAAGTGAATAATTTATTATTTGCAAAAATATTAAGTGTATATGTTATCTAAAGCACTTTTAGAGAGTATAGGTGGGTTATTTTTTCAAGTTAGCAAAATGTTAAATTGGCAGTATGTTTCAAAAGCCTCAAAAATGTGCCTGTTCTCCAACCCTGCACTTCTCCTTTGGAAATGTATTCTAGGAAATAGGACACAACTTTGTGAACAAATGTTTCTGTACTAAAATATAACCAGATTTTTAATGATTAAAATTCATTAAATAAGTTTACAGTATGCATGGAAAGGATATTGTGCAATAATTTGCATTCTGTGTATTTCTAAATTCATTGAAATGCAAACTATATGTATATTTTTAAGATTAAAAGTAAGATTGGATATACATCAAGGAGTTGAATAAAGCAAAAAGTTGAAATATCCTAAAATGTTCAACAATAGGGAATTAGTTAAGTAAGTTGTGGTACACTCATATAAAGAAATACTGTACAGCCCTTAAAATTATGTTTTAGAATATTTAGTGATACAGGAAAATGTTCTGTTATATTAAGTGAAAAAAAGACATAGGACATTAAAAATGCTAATAGAGGGCCCTGGCTGGAGGCACAGCAGATAAGGCGCCGGCCTGCGAACCCAAAAGTCTCTGGTTCGATTCCCCAGCCAGGGCACATAACCAGGTTGCAAGCCAGGTCTCCAGCCAGGTCCGTGGCTGGAGGCAGGTGAAAGGCAACCATACATTGTTGTCTCTCTCCTTTTCCCTCTCTCTGAAAATAATAATAAAATCTTTTTTTTTAAATGGTAATATAGGATGATCCCAGGGTTTTTTAAAGGAGAAATGCCGTATGTCATTTTAAAATGAAGTATGTGTGTGTATTGTATTTTCATAAGAAAAAGACTGAAAGGCTATGTACCAAAATTTTATCAGTGGTTACCTCTGCTTGCTTTTTCTTTCCTTCTTCTTTTTTTTTTAATTGTATGTTTTTGACATTGAACAGAAAGTATTATTTTGTTGTCAGAAAACAATATTTTTTAATTGAAACTATGCTTGATCCTTATTTGTTTATTTTGACAAGTGGATGTTAAGCAATAAAATTTAATAAGGGCTGTACTAATTTAGAGTTTTACTTAAATCCAAGGTTAGGCTAAAATTTATCCACAAATAATCATTTTATTCTGCAAATTAATAATGCAGAGGAGATTTTAGAGAAACGCTTTTAAGCTTAAGGGACTTTTTAAGTCCACTGAAAGCCTGCTGAAGACTAAATCATCTTTTCATCAAAGCCTGTCCCCTAAGTCCCTCTTCCTGGCAGGTGAATTCAATTTGCATGTTTCTGTTTGCTTTAGGTAGAAGCAGTATTCCATAATTCATCTGTTTTACTAACAGTCTGAAGGTTGGAAGGTAATACTTTAAACGTATGTGTCAGGTAATGGTTTTCGTTTTCTAAGTTATAGACAGGCATCTCTTAACAATGCGGGTCACATTTTCACAGGTGATGAAAACGTACCACATGTATCATGCAGAGAGCATCAGTGCCGAGAGCAAGCTGAAAGAGGCCGAGAAACAAGAAGAAAAGCAAATTGGAAGGTCCGGCGATCCCGTCTTTCATATTAGACTAGAAGAGAGACACCAGCGGCGAAGCTCTGTGAAGAAAATTGAAAAAATGAAAGAAAAGGTAAGTAAAACTAGAATGCCAAGTCAGTCTGTCCTCACTTGAGGTGACTAATTGTCCATTTGAAGTGACAAACTGAAGAACACTGATGCCATACCTGATAGGCACAGATTGTAAATTATTGTGAGATGACATGAATTTCCTCCCATGGGAATGCAAAATGCTTAAGAAACATAAACATCATGTAATAACACCTGGACACCCTTTGGTGGCGAATGCCAAGTATTCAATACACAATGTAGAGAACTTGAATATTAACCAAGAGGTTGCATTGCAAATGGACCAAACACATTGATGGTATTCCCTGTAGCTGGGTCATTTTAGTTTGTTATTCAAATCAGGTTTGAAATGTACTTCCCTCAAAGGACTTCAGAGATCATTTGTAGATGTAGAATAAATTGTTTAGATGAGTAACAATCCATGTATCTTTCTCTTGTTTAAAAATGACTTTGTTGTCTTTCCCAATGCCTGGATCGTCATTGCCAGAGACAAGCAAAGTACTCAGAAAATAAGCTAAAATCAATTAAGGCACGGAATGAGTATCTCCTAACCCTCGAAGCGACCAATGCCTCAGTTTTCAAGTATTATATTCATGATCTTTCGGACTTAATTGATGTAAGTACTTGAAGTTTTTATGTTTTCCATATTAGGATAAAATTGGTAGTAACTATATCTTAGTAAAACACCCGTTATTTAGTGAAACACCATCATTGATTAATACAATGTTATTTTATGTAACAGAAAGAAAAAATGCTGCTAATTAAACTAACTATACATGAGACTAAGTGGTAAGATACATGTGAAAAAGGCTGATTCTTGAACCAAGAAAAGCAAATTACTAGGTTCTGTGGAGCTGTGGATACCTGGTAAACTCAGCTAGGAAGGGAAGCCAGCCATTTCTAATTACGCAGTGCACAGCTCTCACTGATTCATTGATTCAAAACACATTTTGTGGACCTCAGCTACTGCAAGATACTGAGGCTATGAGAAGCCCTTTACAGTTCCTACACCCTGGCATTTAAAGTGGAAAAGGTACACATTAAGCAAATAATGACACAAATGATTGCTTGAGTATAATTGTGATAAATACTGAGAAACAAAATTGTGTGCATAAACTACTTTTATAGATTTATCTCTCTATGCCAGCCATTTTCAGCTGGTGCACATTAGCACACCAGTCTGCCACAAGACTTTTAAAAACATACAATAATGGCTAATCAGTCAGGGTCACTGACCTCTTTTCCCTTAGCTTGTCAAATAAAAAACTGACAATAGCCAACGCAACAATAGTTAACCAGTGTACATGAATGAAAATTATACCCGCCCTAACGGACATGGCTTGTTTGTCTGGTGTTGTCCCCAAAGTGAAGGATCATGCATTCGATTCCCATCAGGCCACATACAGGTTCAGTCCTGGTTGGGGTGCATATTAGAGGCAACTGATCGTGTTTCTCTCTCACATCAATGTGTCTCTGTCTGTCTCTATCTCTCTCTCAAAAATAAATAAATCTTTTTAAAAAGTATACCTATTTTTCTTAGATCAGCAAAAAATACGTATTTTTTATTTTTGCTGTGCTGCAGGATTTTAGTAATTAATTTAAGTGTGCCATGAGATGGAAACTGTTGAAAATCGCTGCTCTACACTTTTCATCTGTGGGATCCGATATAGAAAAGCAGTTATCATGCTCATTTAGAACTCTGCCAGCATATACCCACTGTTACATTTTGCAGTGATTGATGCCATTATTCTTCAACTTGAACCTTCTGCATTATTTATTCTTTCACCGGAAAATGTGTGCCGAGATCTCAGTCATTGTGCTCACACTGTAGAGACTACAAAGATGAAACAGATTAAAACCCTATGTCCCAAAATGCCAATGTTTGTAAATAAAAGAGTGACATGTCATAAGAAAAGCGCAGATAAAGTAAAAGAGGGTCAGAGAGTTATTGAACTTTACTCATATGTTAGTTTTTAGCAACTGGATTAGTTTCATATTAGAGAATTACTTTCTATGGCTTGTAGTATCACATTATAGTATCCTAATTTAGACATGCAGTAGGTTAAAGCAACTTTATCTTATGATTAATTTAAATCTCATGTATTTACCTATTTATTTTAAAACCACCGTTGGGGAATTTTACAAAGAAACTGTTAAGGGTAGGAATTATTTTTCGTTCATTAACACTTGGATGTGACTCTTCATTTGATTCTTCTAAAATTTTTTATTGGATTTCAATAAAAATCACCGTTTAGTCCCTTTATACCATTCTCTCCTCCACAGTCACCACACTGTTGTCGTTCTCCCTTTTTGTTTGATCCCTCCACTCCCTGTCCTCCCCCTCCATATTTGTCGCTCTGCTCTCTATGAGTCTGCCTCTGTTTTGCCCATCAGTTCAGTTTGTTCGTTAGATTCCACATATGAGTGAAGTCATAGGATTTTTGTCTTTCTCTGACTGCTTATTCCACCCGTGCAGTCACAAAGAGTAAAGTTGTCCTTTTTTCTTTTTTCTTTTTTTTTTTTTTACAGCCAAATAGTATTCTGTTATGTAAATGCCCCGCAGTGGTTTTATCCACTCATCTGCTGGTGGACGCTTGAGCTGCTTCCATATCTTGGCAATTGTAACTAACACTGCAAAGAACGTAGGGGTGCTTATGTTCTTTCAAATTGGTGTTTTGGGTTTCTTCTGATATATTCCCAGAAGTGTGATCGTGGGTCAAAAGGCAGATCCATTTTAAATTTTTTGAGGTATCTCCATACTGCTTTCCACAGTGGCTACACCAGTCTGCATTCCCACCAACAATGCAAAGGAGTTCATTCCCTTTTCTTCACAGCTTTGCCAGTTCTTGTTGTTTGTTGATTTATTGATAATAGCCCTTCTGAGAAGGTGTGGGGTGATGTTTCACTGTGGTTTTAGTTTGTATTTCTCTGATGATTAGTGGAATTGAACATCTTTCCATATGTCTATCATCCATCTGTATACATCCTCTTTGGAGAAGTACATTTTCAGGTTAACCCCTTATCAGATGTATCGGTGAACATGTTCTCCCATTCTGTGGGTTGTCTTTATTTTGTTGATAGTTTCCTTTGCTGTGCAAAAACATTTTAGTCTGATGTAGTCCCATTTGTTTATTTTTATCTTTTGTTTCCTTTGCCGGCAGTGATATATCAGATAAAATATTGCTATAAATAATGTCCAAGATTTTTCTGCCAGTGTTTTCTTCTAGAACTTTTATGGTTTTAGGTCTAATATTTAAGCCTTTAATCCATTTTAAACCTATTAAATGTGGAGTAAGAAGGTAGTCTAGTTTTATATTTCTTCACTTGTGTCCAGTTTTCCCAGCACCATTTATTGAACAAACTTATCTTTAGCCCATTGTAGGTGCTTGCTTTCTCTGTCAAGTAGTAACAACCTGGATGAAACCTAGAAACATAAAAACATTTTTTAAATAAATCAGGAAGAATCTGAGAATCTGAATAAACAGAATACATCTAAAGAAATTGAAGTAGTAATAAAAAAACTCCCAACAAACAAAAGCCCTGGAGTAGATGGCTTCACAAGAGAATTTTACAAAACATACCAAGAAAAACTAACAGCTTTCCTTCTCAAACTCTTCCAAAAATTCAAGGGGAAGGAAGCCTCCCAAACTCATTTTATGAAGCCAGCATTACCCTAATTCCAGAACCAGATAAAAACACTACAAACAAAGAAAATTATAGGCCAATCTCCCTGATGAATATTGATGCTAAAATCCTCAACAAAATAGCAAACCAAATATAGCAGTGCATCAGAGAGATCATACACCATGATCAAGTGGAATTTATTTTAGAAATGCAAGTTTGGTACAACATTTACAATCAATAAATGTGATTCACCTCATAAACAAAATGAAAAGATAAAAACCACATGATTACATCAATTGATGCAGAAAAAACATTTGATAAAATCAAGGGCCCATTAATGAAAATAATCACTCAGCAAGGTGGAAATAGAGGGAACATACCTAAATAAAATAAAGGCCATATATGAGAAACCCACTGTCTGCATCATACTCAATGGGCAAAAGCTACAGGTGTTCCCCTTAAGATTGGGAACAAGACAGGAACGTACATGTTTACCTTATGCAACATGTACTTTAGTACTTGAGCTCCTAGCCATAACAATCAGACAAGAAGAAGATATAAAAAGCATCCAAATTATTTGAATCTTAAAACTCATTTCATCCCATAAATATCTTAATTTCTTTACATGGAACCATTTAGTAATAAAACCAGGGAAAACTTTTTTCTTTCTTTTGTTAGAAATATTTCAGTCAAGCCACTAATCACTTAATTGTTTAAATGCAGAAACTTTTACAAAATATTTTTCTTCCAGCATTCTGATGAAATAAAAGAATTTTTTGCTACACTGCCACTAGATTTCCTAAGTAAAAATGAATATTTTTTTTTGTTTTCAAATTTGATCTGTACAGATTCTGCAAAGTATATGGAATATAGGAGAACTAATTCTGTGTAACTGATTATTTAATTTTTTTTAGGGCTTACTTAGGTAGTGGTGCAATACTTGGCTAAACCCAACTCAATTTTTTTTTTTTTAAGATTTTATTTCATTATTTTTAGAAAGAGGGGAAGGGAGAGAGGCAGAGAGGGAGAGAGACATCAATGTATGGTTGCGTTTCACCTGCCTCCAGCCACAGATCTGACTGGAGACCTGGTTTGCAACCTGGTTATGTGCCCTGGCTGGGGAATCGAACCTGCGACCTTTGGGTCCGCAGGCCGGCACCTTATCCACTGTGCTACCAGCCAGGGCTCCAACTCAATTTAATATGAGTAGAAGTCTCCATTCTTGAAAAGTACCCAGGACTATTCTTGACAATGGGGATCCAATTTGCATTAGTGAGCAAAACAAAGTCCCCATTTTCATGGCATTAATACAAGCTAGTTCATAAATGAATTAAACAAATGTACATGCACGCACTAGTAGTGACAATGTTATGGATCAAAATAAAACAGAGCTGTGGGGTGGGCTGCTTTTGATGTCATGGTCAGGAAAAGCCTGATATTTGAGCAAAGAATTAGCTGGAGGACCATATGGCTACCTGGGGAAGGAATCTCTCATACAGAAGGACTGGCAAGGCTAAAGGAATAGAGGCAGAGGTATGTTTAGAAAGCATAAGATGCTCCAGTGCAGCTGGACCTGAGTGAGGAGAAAGTGCTAGAAGAGAAGGTAAGTGGAAGCACTATCACTTACAGCCTTTTCAACAGGGAAAGGGGTTTAGATTTTGGTTTAAGCGTGATGGGAAGCTATTGAAGGGTTTGCAGCGGAAAGTGACATCACTTGGTTTACATTTTAAAGGTGCACTCTGTCACCTGTAAAATAGACTGAGGTGGTGACAAGAGTGAAAACTGAGCTCTATCTAGAGTCTTTGCAGTTGGCTTAGGCTGTGTGTTAATGACACACCAGTAAGAAAGGGCCAGATTCAAATATATTTTGAGGGTAGAGCTATTAGGAATTGGATATAATGAGTGAAAAGGAGGATAAAAATGACTCCATGGTTCAGGTCCTGAGTGACTAGGTTAATGGTGGTAACTTTTATTGAGATGGGAACCCTGAGCAGAAGCAGGTTGAAGGAAGGGGACAATAGGTTTGTCTAGTAAAATTGAGATACCTCTAATGAGCATCTGTGTGTAGATGTAGGGTGGCATCTTCAATATTATTGTGATATAAAGGACAGAAATAGCATGCCAGGGTTATAGGAGAGTCACCATCATTGTCATAGATATTTTTTGAGCCCTTACTATGTAACAGGCAGGTTTCTGGGCATAATCTTACCTAATCATCACAAACTTATGAGATAAGTGCTATTTTTCACCATTTTGTAGATTTAAGAACTAAGGCTTAACTAGTCTAAATAGCTTACCTAAGGTAAAGCAGATCATGAATGGTAGATTTCAAACTTAGACATTTTAACCTCCAGATCTGATTAACTCTGATATATAGATAACTAACAGTTAAACACCAAGTAATTTTCCATTTTCAACAAGTTAGACTATTAAAAGATCAGCCTTAAATATAAAATATAAACAATTTTCAAATAATATAATGTAAATATAAATTTTAAAGCAAATGATATGAAAATGGTTTATTGTTATATTTAACTGAAATTGCATGCTCAGTAAAAATGCTATATTTGTTGACTTAAAAAAACTAAAGATATAAACTAGGGGAATCAGATGTGAACATATACATTCTAAAATGGCTGCTTATTTAATAGGAATTCCATTTGCATATGTATTGGTGATTCCAAAAACCATTATGCTTAACCATTCTTGGTGAAAAAGAAACAGACTGATTATTATCCAAAGGCATCTAGAATCCTTTATGCTATGTGAGCTTATTTAGCAAAATGCCTTTTACAAGGTCTATCCCAAAAATATCAAGCACAAAACTTTTAATTATATTGACACATTGGCTTAATATTTTCAGGACAGACATCATATACTGAGCTATCTAATAATTATTAGAAGAGCAGTTATACCTCCAGTGGAAAAAAGTCAAGTCAAATTTTTTTACCTTTCAGTGTTTTTTAAAATATATTTTATTGATTATGCTATAATTGTTCCAATTTTCCCCCTTTTTTCCCTCTACCCAGTACCCACTTCCCTCCAGCAGTACTCCCTTAATTCATGTCCATGGGTCATGAATATAATTTCTTTGGCTTCTTCTCCATTTCTTACGTTATTCTTAACATCCCCATCTATTTTGTACCTACCAATTATGCTTCTTAATTCCTGCACCTTTTCCCCCATTTTTCCCCTTCCTCCCCCCAGCTGATAACACTCCAAATGATCACCATCTACAGTTCTGTGCCTATTCTGATTGTTCATTTTTTAGATTCAATTGTTGATAGTTGTGAATTTGTTGCCATTTTAATGTTCATAGTTTTGATCTTCTTTTTCTTAAGTCCCTTTAACATCTCTAGTAGTAAGGGCTTGTTGATGATGAACTCCTTTAGCTTTGTCTAGGAAGCACTTTATCTGCCCTTCCATCCTAAAAGATAGCTTTGCTGAATAGAGTAGTCTTGGTTGTAAGTCCTTGATTTTCATCACTTTAAATACTTCTTGCCTGCAAAGTTTCTTTTGAAAAGTCCCCCGATAGTCTTATATAAATTCCTTTGTAGGTAACACTCTGCTCTTGCTGCTTTTAAGATTCTCTCTGTATCTTTAACCTTTGGCATTTTAATTATGATGTGTCTTGGTGTGGTCCTCTTTGGGCCCAGCTTGTTTGGGACACTCTGCTTCCTGGACTTACATGTCTATTTCCTTCACCAAATTGGGGAAGTTTTCTTTCATTATTTTTTCAAATAACTTTTCAGTTTCTTGCTCTTCCTCTTCTCATTCTATGATTTGGATGTTGGTACATTTGGAGATGTACTAGAGGGTCCTTATACTACCCTTTTTAAATTTCTTTTTCTTCTTGCTATTCTGGTTGAATACTTATTTCTTCTTTATGATCCAAAAATTTGAATCCTGGCTTACTCCCCTCAACTGATAGTTCCCTGTAGATTTTTTAAAATTTCACTTAGTGTGACCTTCATTTCTTCCTTTATGTTGTGCCGTACTCAATGAGTTCTTTGAGCATCCTGATCACCAGTGTTTTGAACTCCGCATCTAATAGGTTGGTTATCTCTGTTTCATTTAGTTCTTTTTCTGGGATTTGTTCTGTTAGTTGAGCCATATTTCTTTGCCTTCTCAATTTGGCAGCTTCCTTGTGTTTGTTTCTGTGTATTAGGTAGAGTTTCTTTGATTCCCTGTCTTAGTAACGTGGCCTATTATAGTAAAGGCACCTATAAATTGTAATCACCAAGGTGGGGCAACCACTTCATTGCTTTGAGGCTCTGTGTGGGGAGAGGACCCAAAGAGGAGACAATGCTGCTTCCTAGTTTTTGGAAGTTTGGCCAATACTCACCCTGTTTTCACTCATGTTACTCACTTCCTGTGTTAACTGACACCCTTCTACTTAATTAGTGCTGAATCCCAGAGGGGGTGAATCTGCATACATTCTAAGTCCATGTGGGCCCTTTAAACAGTCTTCTGAAAGTCTGGCAGTTTCTTCTGCTGCTCCATCTTCCACTGGTTTTGCAGCCAGAAGTTATGGGGATTTATTTTCCTGGTACTGGAACCCTGGGCTATACAGTCTAACCTGGTGCTGGGATTGCTAACTCCCAAGGTATCCTTCCCAATTTTTACCCACCACATGTAAAGGTGGGATCGCTCATTCTGCTGCCACCACTTCCTCTCCACCCATCTCCACAACTCCACCCCTCCTAACCCTTCTGGATGAATGTAGCTTCTTTAAGTCGTTGATTGTTTGGACTTCCATACAGCTCAATTTTCTCAGTTCTGGGTGTTACTTGTTTTGAGATATAGGTTTAAGATTTCTGTGGTTGTGTGAGGAGTCAAAGCCTGTTTACCCAGGCCTCCAGGTTGACCATAAGTCAAAGCAAATTTTTAATGTATAGCATTTTATATGTGAATAGACATGGAAGATACTGAATTATATTAATTAACTCTGAGCATTATAAATAATCAAGGAGTTCAAGTTGAGACCCTTTTTTATATACACTTCTAGTTTCCCTTGGTTTCTATTCATGTCAGTACCTGTCTCATATGAATTTTGGACTTATTGTTATTAAAAGTCATGATTTAAGGACTTACTAATATTAAAAGTCATATTTTAAATAAATTTATATTTTAAAACTAATCATTTATTTTACAGAAGCAGGTTATGTATATTATAGCAAACTAGAAAATACTGCAAGCAGAAATAAAGTGACCACATTATTACCACCCCCAAGATCATCACTGAAAATACAAACTCTTTTTATGTGTCCACATAAATAATTTTATATCAAGAGTATGAAATTATATTTTAAAATGGCTCTTTAACCTACTTTTTTTTAAGATTTTTTTATTTGTTATTTTTAGAGAGAGGGGAAGGAAGAGAGGGAGAGAGGCATCAATGTATGGTTGCCTTTCACCTGCCTCAAGCTACAGACCTGGCTGGAGACCTGGCTGGAGACCTGGCTCACAACTTGGCTGGGAATTGAACCAGCGACCTTTGGGTTTGCAGTCCTTTTCTACTGTGCCACCAGCCAGGGCTTAACCTACTTTTTAAAATCATTGATCTCCATCTTTCCATTTCAATAAAAAATTCTCATGTAATAACCAGACCATATTTCCATTTATGACCCCAAAATGTTTTACAGCTGGCGTGTCTAGACTAGGCCCAATTTAAGATCACACATTGCATCTGGGTGATGTGTTCCTTCAGTCTTTTTTTATTTGGCCATGTCCCTTGTTAAAGAGACATAGACAGTTTCTTAAAAAATCGTAGCTTCTGGATCACTTAATTGTGGAACCATTTAACCTGTTTATCAGCTCCCCCCGACCCCGTATTTCTTACAAAGCAGAGTTATATAAAAGGCATTATGAATTCAAGTTAATCTCTTTGCACCAGAATACATCATAGGTGATGTTGCTACATCTTAGGTACATATGTAACATCTGTTTACCCACCAATATTGATGCTAAAATTGATCATTGACATAGGGTGATGTGACTCATTGACTCATTACTCCATTATATAATTAAATTTTCCCTCTTACACCAAAGTGTGGGTGTTCTAAAATCCTTTGAATTTGAATCTTATTAAAATGGAAATCTACAAATTTAGAACTCAGCAAAATCTGAGCTATTTAGAAAGCAAAATGCTTTCTTAGAGTACAAATTAATCATGTAAATTAAAGAGGAATAATAGTTTCAGGCACTTAAGACTATCAGTTTATATGAGTTATATACTATTGACACTCTATTTAATTGAATCCTCTTAATTATTACAGGTCTAAAAACTAATAATTCAACACTTTGATAAACTAAAGTTTTTTACATACTTAGAAGTGAGTTAATAGTTTTGTATTTTAGAAAATATTTAATAATTCTAATTTTTATATATTTTAGGTAAACCTCATCTTAACCAGTCAATATTAGTTTTAATTGGTAAAACTTGATTTACCTTTATGAAAAATGATTATCAATGTAGAAACATTTCTATTTCTAAACAATGGTTATTGGATCTCTCCTGGAATTTATTGTTAATCTTAATTTTTCAGTGTTCTTTATTGTGCTCAATAAATTAATTTTATGATAAACACTACCACAGATAACACTTTTATGAACTAAGTAAATGAACTACTTGATAAAATCGAAATTAAAAGTATGAGATATCAGACCTGTAAAGTTTATTGATAACATGGTACCTCAGTACTTGTCATTAATTCATTTCTGGAACTCATGATGAGTGCTGAGACCCATGAGTAGTGAATGATGAAGCATGTTCTCTTGTGGAGCAGTGTCATGACTCATACAGGTTCTAGAAAGTGTGAGGAGTCCTGAGCAGGCACGGAGTGCTACAACATTTTTTCTCTTAAAAATGTGATGAGTTCAGGATTTGAGGAGGTCTAAGCCAATGAGTACCAAGGCATGACTGTATTAAAGGCACTGAAGGAAATAATGACTCAATTGTTAAACAAGTATTTACTCTTTTATTTTTGCTGGAAATATTTGAATATAGTATACCAAACCAGGTTTAGACAGTTTCGGGTACTCCAGGTAGATTTCTCTCTAGGGAAAAGGAAAGAGAAAGTGATTAGGAAGGGGAAATTAAGGGCAATTTTGAACTCTCAGCAATATTCTATTTACTTAAAGGGAGCATGTATATTCTGCACTTGTCTGTAAATATAGCATATTTTATACAGGGTAAGACAAAAGTAGTTTACGTTGGTCATATGGAAAATAATACAATAATTAGTAAATAATACAAGAATAAACTCTTTGTTTCCATACTCAGAGCTATAAACCTGCTTTTGCCCCACCCTGTGTTTCGAAAAGAAAAAGCAGAGAGCCGTTTTAAAAAAAGATAAAAGCAAGCCTTAAATATTAATCTAAAGCATACCAATGTATGTACTTGCCCTTGCCAGTCTTTTAAATATTATGATTTATCTTTTTGTATGGAATACTGAATCATCTTCATTTGCATAATGACATCCACTGTCTATTACCTATGATTTCTACATTTGGTTCTTTAACAAAGAATTAAAAAATACTCCAAATACTTACAATGTTTTTAATAATCTTGCACAATTAGCGTACCTTTGCCTAATTTATAGCAATTTTGTTTACCCTTACTTTTCAATAACTCACTTCTCACTTTTTATCAATTTCTTTAGTACATTAATTACAAATATTACACAGTCAGCTCTTGGATGCATACAGAACAGAAATGTTGGGGCAGACATGTACCAGAATATTAGAGAGGTCCCATGAGCTGTGTGCACTCACAGTATATTGGCATTGGTCAGTATGCTTTAGAGCAAGAGTTCACAAACTTTCTATAAGTGTCCAGATAGTAAATACTTCAGGCTTTGTAAGCCATATGGTCTGTGTCCTTACTTAATTCTGTCCAAAAACAGCCAGAGGTAAATAATAACCACAGCAAGCAATCGATGTGGTTGTATTGCAGTCAGATCTTATTTACCATATCAGGCCATGGGCTGGATTTCGCTCACAGGCTTGCTGGTCTCTACTTTACGGAATGAATTGAATATTAATTAATACAGAGTATCAGTTAAGCAGAAGACTATTAAGATGCCTTCCTCTCTGTCTCCGAAGAAGGTCTTAAGTAAATTTGGTTTGTATCTCAGTTTAGGATCAGGTAGGGAGTGGAACAGAGTTACTTTCACACTAAGAATTTTTTTATGTCATTTTAAAGAATAAGTGTGAATTGTAAGAAATATGTTACAAATATTCACCCAAGGATATTAACTTGATTTGGGAGAATAAAGGCATAATTACAGAGGAAAAGAGATTGTAAGTAATAGATTTCACAACTGTGATCATTAATTAACCCCAACATTAAGTGCAAAAGAAACTATAGCTAATTATTCTATAAGAATTAGGATTTATCACCAAAAGAAAAATCATACAGACCACAACTACTTGTAATTAATTGCTGAAATTTTCAAGTAATTATGATTTGTAAAGAGAAAAGAAGGGGGAGTACAAGCCATAATGTTAGGAATTGCTGATCTGTATAATCAAATTCACTACTCTGTGTATGTGGCATTCTTAAAACAGCTGGTTTAAAGATTGCAGAATTGGTGATCTATAGCCTCTTTCAGTCTATCTCCACTCCTATCCACTCTCAAAAGGCATATCAAGAGCCCTGGCTGGTGACTCAGTGGATAGCTGCCAGCCTGCAAACCCAAAGGTCACTGGTTCAATTCCCAGCCAGGGCATGTAACCAGGTTGCAAGCCAGGTCTCCAGCCAGGTCTGTAGCTGGAGGCAGATGAAAGTCAACCATACATTGATGTTTCTCTCTCTTTCTTCCTCCCTCCCTGCCCTTCTCTAAAAATAATAAATAAAATCTTTTTTTTAAAAAGACTTATTGAGAAACAAATTCCTCAATAGTAAAATTCTATTTGTGCTTTGTTCCTGAGCACCTGCCCGGTAATAATAAAGCATTTGTTATTCTTGCAAGACAGTATCCTGGTCTCCAATTACTCCCTAAAGAAGTGAGATATTGCCACAGAATAACCTCCCCTACTCCAGCTAATTTTCTAGGTACAGAGGACTGTCATGTGTTTTGTTAGCCATTTATATAGAATGAAATTGAAATTAGATTACATCATATAGCATATGCCATGTTTGTTTTATCACTTCTAAATAATCAGCTGTCCTAAAGCTTTTAGCCTTATCTTTTGGTCTCTAGAGACACATGTTTAATCAAAAAACAAACTTACTCAGAATTTAGATTTTTGCAATTAGTTTGGCTTTCCCCCATACATAATGGCATTAAGATTTATCCATGAAAGCCTGCCAAATTGTAATACTGTAGTCCCCATTAGGCCTGAACTCTTTTAGTATGATTATAGAGGGATGATGTTAAATGAGTTAAGATGGTGTAGTTACGTAAACTGATTATGCATTTTTTTTATCACTTTGATACTAAGGGTCTTTAAAACCAAAGTGAGTTGGGTGACTGAAACTTTCAGTTTCTCCCAGTGGCGATGACATGGGCTGTTGTTAAAGAAAACTACACTCATTTGGTTTCCACCAACCCTGCAGGCTGCTCTTTCTCAATCTTCCACATTCACTTTCCTCCTTGGCTGGACCTCTGAATGTTGCAAGTCATCTAAGGCTTTCTATCTCATGGTCCCTTGCTTTGAATATGACATGATGGCTCCTAAATTTCGGTCGCCTTCCCGGGCTTCAGATTTTTGTACGCATCTGCCGCCTGGATGTCTCTAACCAGGTGCCTAATGGGCATCTTGAGCATGTCACTCTCAAAACAACTTTTTATATCCTCTTGTCCCATCATTGTCTTCATCTTCCTCCAAATGCACAACTTTTTCTTACCATTTTTTTACACTACAGAAAATGGCATCAAATTTCTAACCATTGAACAAATGAAAAATCCAATTCTCTCCTTCCCCACATTAAATGCATCAGCAAATCCTCCCTTCTACTGCCAAATATCCCAAACCTTGCTACTTTCCCACCTGCTGATTCTCTTAGACAAAAACCTTTTCGCTCGGTGCCTGCACTTAAGAAGGAAGTTCCTCTGAAGACTTCCAGTCAAGGATCCATTCTCTTCCCCAGCAGCCAAAGTGTTAAAATAGGTAAATCAGGCCTGTCAATCCCTATTTAGAACTTCGCAAAGGCCTCCCATTGCCTTTAGAATAAAACCCAGACTATTCATCATGTGATCTGGCACCTACCTGAAAGGACATGAAAGTTGTCATGTCCTGCAACTTTCCCCTGGACACCTGCTTCACCTACGTTGGTCTTTCTATTCCCCAGACCCCACTAAGCTTTTTCTAGCCCAGAGCCTTTCTACTTTTGTCTCGATACTCTTTATTCCAGAGCTTTGCAGGACCGATTCCTCCTTTTTCTTCATGTTGCACCTGCTAGCTGCCCTGTATTGAAGAGCAATACCCTTCCACTGAGCACTCCCTATTCCTCTTTTCTCTGTGGCACTTACCACCTGACCTGTATTTATTTGGATTTGCTTTATTTGTTCTCTCTCCTTTTGAGATTTGATGCAGAACAGCTAGAGAGATTTGTCCTGGGGGCAAAGGAGTCTTTGGTGGTAGCTCCTCTGATGGAAGTGACTGCCCATGTGGTTGGGAGTTGTATGAGGCGACAGATGGTTTTTCCAGCCTCCTCATTGGCTCAGGCATATGCAACCTTAATCTTTCTCCTGTTCCCTCCTTTGTCTTTCATTCCTATCACATAGATAGATGTACCATTTTGCTCTTTTTTGTTAAGAGAAACTCAAGACAGGTTTTGCTAACAGCAACAAGAATTAAATTGTCAGCTATTGATGGACCATCAGGAGCCCAGACATGAAAGCAGGTGTGTAAAAGCTGCCTATAGAAGCTTAGACATCAGTTCCATTTTTCAGGATGTCCATCTCTGGCAAAAAAAAAAAAAAAAAAAAAGTGTTTGTGGTTCCTAGGATGAGGTACCAAATAGCTAGCTAGAGAGGTGATCCTTTCAAAGCACAAATGCATGTGAAAACTTAATTCAATGTGTTTGGGTGTCACCCTTCTTCAGAAAGATTCAAAATAAGGGGTAGACCAAGTCTACCCAATACCCATCTCTGTAATGGTCAGGGTCAAACTTAGTAAAAGCTAAAGAGGAGGACCCAGGACAAAAGATCACGGAAGCCTCTCAGATGAAGGCAGAAGTGATAAAGTTCAGGTAGAGTACTTCTGCAGAAGAGCTCCTTCCCTCTCCATTCTCATGACAACAGCTTAATTCTAGAGTTGCACAGGACCTTGTGGCTGTCCTCTGGGCACTTCCAGGGCTGCCCTGCGAATGACATTGGTTCTTGCTGGGGACGTGTATAGAACTTGTTTTCCATGGAGTCCCATTATGGCAACTCCCACCTAGAACCAAGCTTTTACTCCACTGAGGCTTCTCATGTCATTAATGTTATCTGCCCGAACAGCTGTTAGTCAGTTTCACCTGATATCATACCCATGAAGTATACTTCAGCCAACCTCTCAGCTTTGGGACAATATGAAATAATTATCAGAATCTTCAGTGCCTGCATTTCATCTTCATTTTTCACACTAATTGCAACCCTTTCACCTAAGGAAATTAGCCTTCTTTGGTGATTTACATTAATATCTAGTGGAATCTATCTTGGCAGCTCTTAGGATATTTAAAAATAATGTACCCCTCTGCTTCCAACATTCTTCTCACGATATTTTTTTTTAAGATTTTATTTATTTTTTAGAGGGAAGGGAAGGGAGGGATAAAGAGAGTGAGAGAAACATCAATGTGTGGTTTCCTCCCACATGCCCCCAACTGGGGAGCTGGCCCACAACCCAGGCATGTGCCCTGACTGGGAATCAAACCTGTAACCCTTTGGTACGAAGGCCTGGCACTCAGTCCACTGAACCACACTAGCCAGGGCCTTTTCTCAGTTTAATCCATAATTTTACATATCCAGTCAGAGAGTTTTTTTTTAATCATCAGAATAACTCTTGTTTTCATGACGTATTTCATTGGTTTCTTAGGTATTTTCAGCATTAAGTCTGCTTAGGTTATAATTCAACTCTTTGTGCAGAAGCTGGCTTTTCTTATCATCATTAATAATTCATAAGCTCCATAGAATTACTTTAGGTCTTTTTAACAAGACTCTTCAATCTTAACACATCCAGTGTCATTTTAACTTCCAGTTTAGAAGAAAAGATGATTCTGTATTGGGCCCTGCTATCTCAGGTGATCTTGAATAAGATTTTTATTCCCATTTCTTGTTTCTTTTAATGTTCAGGGTGCTTGGAAAACCTAAATTGGAGAAAACACTGCATGTCCGCAATAACAAAATCATGCCGATCAAGTGCCCTTACAGGCTGATCAGCACTGTAGGGGTCAGAGGAAACTTTCCATCAAAGCTCACCGCAGAAGCCTCCTCAGTGTAGCCAAGTCCAGAGGACATCTGGCCAGGCGCCTGGACCACTTACTAAGCCCACGGGCATGCTTCTTCCCAACCTGTTAGGAAACCACTGTGAAGTCAGGTTCTCTGACCAGGTCCCGACCTACCCCATCCTCCTGGCTTCCCTGCATGTGGAAGCAGGCATTGATGCCTTTGTCATCCTGATATTTACTCCCCTAAAAAAGCCATGCTTAGAAATCCGAAGAAGAATGAACTGTTAGTTCATTCCAGGAAGAATGAAAACTTAGTATGTATATTTCAGAGCTCCAACTTACTCATTTGGGTAAATGGGATTGCATTTCTTTCTTTTTATTCCTTTTTTTTCCTGTGTTCTCCCTCTCTGCTCTCTCAAGTTGTTGAAAAGAGATTTGTTTTCTGCAGGGGAGGAATGGAAGGGCTTTCCTCTGGGTTGTTTCTTTCCTCTCACTATCAATTTTCTCTTAGGTCCCATTGGGATCAGTGCTTATGAAATAAAGCAGCTGCGTGTTATTCTTCGTTACAATCCAGTTTAATCTGTCTTCTTGCAGAAGACTGGGATGTTGTGAAGCACTGGTACATCTCAAGGAAATGAGACTATTTCTTTACAGATTCATGTTTTCATAAATGGGCTTTTATTGAACAATAGAATTCTTCAGTCCCTCTGGCATATATAAAGGAGCATCACAGAATCTTTATGGGTTTTGAGCAGTGAAAGTGTACTTAGCTCATCTGAGACTAGAATTTTTTAATTAAGTGAAAATCATTCTCTATATTTGAGTGTAGCTGATTCCATTGGAAATGTATTAATGATTAGACTGCTGCATTTCACAATTGTATTTTGCTTGTATTTGTAATGTTGATGGGGTAGCTACCTGCTGCTTTTTTTAAATCAAGTAATCTGTAATCAAGTCAATTTCTCTTGCCTGCTTGGAGAAATAGTGCCCCCCCAAAAAAACAAAACAAAACAGAGTTGTAAGGCCCTTTTATCTGATTGTCTTAGTGCAGTGTTTCTCAGACTGATATGTGTATATGAATCTTCGCCTGTGGATTTTGTTCTTTAACGTCAGATTCTAATTTAGTAGATCAAGGGTGGAGCCCAAATTCTGCATTTCTAGTAAGTGCCAGGTGATGTTGACATTGCTGGTCCACAGACCACACTTTAATTAGCAACATTTTAGAATATCTTTATGTAAAAATTCCAAATTTAATAATTCTGAAGTTGGAAAGTGAGCATGGAATAAAATACATTGGTATTTTTAAGGACATGTCAGTGATTAAATCTGTACCTTCCCCAAGGCAGTTCATGTCCTGATGGATGCATCTTTTATACGAAGGTTGCTTCCTTTATGCCTCTCTACTATTCTTAGTAAATTAATGAACAGCTTATGTTTGAATTCCTTGAGAACGAAATTATATTTTACTGTGTTCCAGTCTTCATATTACTGGAGCCTAGAAGATTCATAGGTACCTAAGATGACCAGTTAGTAAGTTGAATTCAATCAAATTGAATTCATTAAACATCATTAGAACAATATAGGGATGACCTGGTTCTGTATCTTTAAAACCACTTCTTTCCTCTTTGAAAGATTTATATTGCTTTTGTGTACAAATGTAAATTCTGTCAGTAATTTATAACTGATCTTGTGCAGAGCTATATATATTTTTTAATTACAGTCTTTTGAAATGCAACATGAAAAAATAAATAGGAATACAAATTAAAGGCAGTGAAGTTTCAAGAATCCTAAAGCCCTTTTATTTCTAGAAATACTAAACAAAAGTCTATCTCAAACAGTGTTTTGTTTTGTATTTGGCAATCATTTCTTATTTAAGAATTTTATTCTAGGGATAAGAAATGAGGCATTCCCAAACTATTTTGGCAGATTCAAACCTATTCTCGTTTCTAAAAGAGTACAGATTATTAATGAGTCTTCAGTAAATTATGCAAATCTGAGGTAGTATAGTTAGCATGTTTGCATTTTAGTAGGATTTCACTAAATCATTGATTGTACCAGTCTTGGTATGCATAGACAAACTCAAATGTTATTTTTTCATTATTTCCTTTTAATGTTTGGTTTAGCTTTTATTTTTAAAACACTTTTATTAAGATATTATTCACATGCCATGTAGTTTACTCATTAAAGATCTACTGTTGGCTCTTAGTATATTGACAGAATTGTGTATCCATCACACAGTCAACTTTGGAACATTTCCATTACTTCAAAAAGCAATTTTATACCAATTAGCCATTGTTCCCCAATTCCTCCACCCTCCAGTCTTAGGCAACTTCTACTCTACCTTCTGTTTCTATAGACTTGCCTTTACTGAACATTTCATATAAATGGAATCATAGAATATTAGTTCTTTTATGACTGGTTTCTTTCACTCAGCGTAATGTTTCATGGTTGATCTGCATTGTAGCATGCATAAGTAGTACTTCATTCCTTTCCATGGCTAAATAACATTTTATTTGGTTTATTCATTAATTGATGGACACTTAGGGTGTTTCTACTCTTCAACTGTGATTAAGGCTGCTATAAACATTCACATACAGTTTTGGATGAAAACTTTTTTTTTTTTTTTTTTTTTTTTTTTTGTATATGTACCTGGAAATGGAATTGCCAAGTCACATGTTAACTCTGTACTTAATCTTGTGATGAACTAACAACTCGCAAAGTGGCTGCAACATTTTACATTTCCATCATAGTGGATGAGGGTTCCAATCTAGAGAGAAGCAGAGGCGTCTTCCCCAATACTTGTTGTTATATCTTTATAATTGTAGTCATCCTAATGAGTGTGAGGTTTTATCTCACTGTAGTTATGATTTGCATTTTCCTGATGACTAAAAATGTTTAGCACCTTCTCATATGCTTGTGACCATTTGTATATCTTTTTGAGAAATGTGTGTTCAGATCCATTGCCCATTTTTAAATTGGGCTATTTGTATTTTTATTACTGAGTTGTAAGAGTCCTTTATACATTCTGGATACAAATCCCTTATCAGATATATGATTTGCAAAAAATCTAGCTTTCCCATTCTGTGGATTATCTTTGTACTTGATCATGCCCTTTGATGTACAGAAGTCTTCAAATCTGATGAAACGCAGTGTATTTATTTTTTTCTTTTGTTGCCTGTACTTTTGATGCATATCCAAGAATCCATTGTCTAATGCAAGGCCATGAAGGTTTATCTCTGTTTTTTCTGAGAATTTCATAGTTGTAGATGTCACATTAAGGTTTTTGATCCTTTTCAAAGTAATTTTTGTATATGGTGTGCTTTTAATTTTTAAAATTTTCTAAAGTACTATTTACATTCAATATTATTTTGTATTAGTTTCAGGTGTGCAGAATAGTGGTTCAATAACCACATACTTGATACAATATACCCCCTGATAATTTCTAGTACCTACCTGGTACCATACATACTTATTAAAATATTATTTACTGTATTTCCTCTGCTGTACTTTACATCCTAAGGACTGTTTTATAACTACCGATCTGTACTTCTCAATCCCTTCATATGGTATTCTTTTAATTTTTAAGTGCTGTGATCTTGGCTACCATGCAAGTCTGAACAGAGCCCTAAGAACATATCTCTCTGCGGAATATAACCTTGAAACCTCCAGGCATGAAGGCTTAGACATTATTGAGAATGCAGTTGACAATTTGGAGCCCAGAAATGATAAGCAGAGATTCATGGAGATGTACCCTGCTGCCTTCTGTCCACCAGTGAAGTTTGAGTTTCAGTCTCACCTGGGTGATGAGGTCAGTAATTATTTTAAACCTAATAAATTGTCTCCTCACTTACATTACTGGTCACCTGCTGTAACCCAACAGCTGTAAAAATTCCCAATTGTTCCCTCTCTCCTGCCTTCACTTGGGATCGTGACACAGTATTATGATAAGGTCAGCCATTAATATCACCTTTTAAAGCAAGGACTAAATACACAAGTGCCTACAGAGGGCAAATTTATGTGCAACTCAGTTGGGTTAAGCACTGCATTGTCCCAGGATAGACTTCTTCCTCCACCTCAAGATATTCAAATTTAAATTCAGAACAAAACATTTTGCTGGCCCAGTGGAATCTATCTGAAGACTTCTTGCAAACTTGTTTTAAAGATCCCCATAAAGAAAAATAATTGTAAATGGCATGAAATAGGAAAGAGGAAAAATTATAAAAGATTTTTTTAACATTTCATTTGACTGCAAATTGGTGAAGTGAGTATTAGAAATGATATATTGGCCCTGGCTGGTGGCTCAGTGGATAAGGTGCCAGCCTGTGAACCCAAAGGTTGCTGGTTCGATTCAAAGTCGGGGCACATAACCAGGTTGCAAGCCAGGTCTCCAGCCAGGTCCATAGCTAGAAACAGGTGAAAGGTAACCATACATTGATGTTTCTCTCCCTCTCTGCCTCCCTCCCCTCCCCTCTCTTTAAAAATAATAAATAAAATCTTAAAAAAAAAAAGAAAGAAAAGAAAAGAAAAGAAATGATACATCATTGTGTAAATTTACCTTTCTATCCTATTTTCCCAAGGGAAAAAATCCATTTAAACCATTTATGAGTTATAGTGGTATATTTTATTGTCTGCAGACAAGGGAAAACATACGCCAATTAATGGAGCATTCTATATAACACTTGATGTCCCATCTGTGCAAAATAATATTTATACCTTAAAATCCAATTTTAGCTTATAATGGTGACAGTATATTTTTTAAAATAGATATAATTATAATACCCAAGGCAGATTTCTTTAATGCCATAATTTTTTCTGAACCACCTAATGTTAAGATTTATAAGATATATATGTTTGTACCTGCTTATTTCTAATTTTATTTTTGTTTGATTTGATAGTAAATTACTTAATTAAAAATAGTAAGCATTTTTCACAGCAATAGCACATGAATTAGGCCAGTAGCTCATGCTACACAGAGTTATGTTTCTCCAAGTTGCTGACTGTTTTTAATTTTTCAAATATGGAAATGTTAAACATACAGGGTTGGGCAAAAATAGATTTGCAGTTGTGAGTGCATGAAAAACAGTTTATTCTTGTATTATTATTTATTAATAATTGTATTATTTTTCATATGAACAGCTGTAAACCTATTTTTACCCCACCCTGTACAGTAATAAAATATCACAGACAAGTGACTTCCACTGGGTTAATAGTTTTTACCTTTTTAAAAATGATTATTATATTACTAATGTGAGTCTGTTGCCTTTTTTATTTATTTATTTTTTTAATGGCCAACAATGCCAGGGAGCAACAATCTCTATGTTGCTCTATCCATGAAAGATAATCCTCATCTATAACAAGAAAGAGGGGAAGAAATTATTCCTGGCACAATTTTGATACAATTAAAGGATTCTAATATGACCTTTTTTATCATTGAGATCATGGTCAAGATATCTTTCTGCTTTCTGACAAAGCGTAAGGTGGCCTCTTGAAGTTTATGGTGAACTATGTCATTTGCCTGGTATTGGCAAGACAACCCATGGCTGAAAGATATTAATAGCTCTTCGCATTTTGAGATTTTACTGTTCCAGACAATGTTCTAAGTGATTTAGGTACGTTATCTCATTTCATCCCTCAACAACCTTGGCACAGGAACTCATATAATCCCTATTTTGTACATAAGAAAACGGGGGTCAGTAACTAACTGCAGTCACCCAGCTGACTGTAACCAGCAGGCTCTGCTGCCTCTATGTTCCATTTGGATCAACCTTCGCACTCTGTCCTCTGCCTGACACTCGTTAAGAATTCCACGAGTGAGGCGTCAGCCTGAGAGCTCCGGCCCCAGCAAATGCCTTGTTCTTAGAGAGATGCTTCCCACAGCTGCTCACTTTCCAGTCATATCCAGGCCAAGCAGCTGCATTCTGCTCTTCCCACTTACGTAACCAGTTCCTATTTAAAACTGAGGTTTTGAGGAGGCTGTTAAAAGTAGATATGTAATTGGAATCTGGGATTGGCATGGTTCATGCAGCATTTGAGAAGGAGAACCATCCCTCTAGAGGCTGGCTTGATGGTGCCCTGTTGTAACTGTGGCTTTTGATTCCTGCACAGGTGTGTCAGGTCAGCGCTCAGCAGCCGGTCCAGGCGGAGCTCATGCTCAGGTACCAGCAGCTGCAGTCCCGGCTGGCCACTCTCAAAATCGAGAATGAGGAGGTGAGCATGCTTTCTGCCCCACGATTAATCTGAATTCTAATGTCAACTGGAAGACATTTCACATCACCTAGGCATATTTAACATTGTACATGCAATTGCTTCATCATGCATTTTCAGCTAAATCAGGGTTCCTAAAATACAAATTCCGTATTCTACCATAGATCAGTACTTTGCCAGGGATTCTGTACGTACGTGTGGAATCTGTAATTTACACCAAAAATTGTTCTGATTGGTTGTCTAAGAATATGCAATAATGTATGGCACAGAACTCTTGACTGGCATGTTCATTTAATCGTAACTTTTTAAATTATTACTTTTTATGCTTTTTGTATTCTATAGATTTGGGGGAATGAACACAGCCTTCCTGATATAATTAGTACAGAAATCACATTTTTAAATAATACTTGAATGAGAATAGAAACTATTTGCTGACTTCTGACATTAGTGGGTTTAAATGAATAGAACATAAGAAGTGAAGTATAAATATATGTTGAGTCATATAATTCAGCTGCCTCTTTCTGAAATTAATTGGATCCATGTTCTCCTAAAATAAAAGTATGAATCATAAATGTTTCTTAATTATCATGGCTCCCTGTTGTAATTTATAGGGACCCAAATTAAACTTACACTGAAAGTTTACTTACTGATCAAGTTTGCAATAGCTACAGTCACAACTAAATCTGTATTCAATTGATATTATCCAGAATCTCTTTTGTCAGCAGTTTAAAGTGACACCTTCATGTGTGTTGGTAGGAGTCTCCTCCCCTCTGCCCCATATTGGGAGAGCCAGGCCTACATGGTCCCTACAGCTTGCCATTTTTAGCTCTGAAAGAGGATCCGTTGTTGACCCAACTTGTCATGCACTCTTCTGGACCAGCCCTTACATCCAGGAAAGGGGATTCTCTCATTGGTCAGCCTAGATACTGTACACACTCACAGAGCCCTTTGATTGACAGCCCCAACAGAAATATCTATTTCTAGAGACAAATAGTTCCCCAAAGTAAGGAATGTGGAGCAAGAAAATATATATAATGAATTTTATCAAAATACCCTTTAGTGCTCTTTTATTTCGATCCCACTGGGACATTTTGAGTTTCATGAATGTGTGTTTCTATTTTTAAAAAGACTGATCTATTTGAAGACCAGTGTGGTTTGGTCAAAATCCATTGCCACTTTCGGCTTCATTCTTTCTAGAAGAACCAAGCCACCCCTTATTCAAATATGTGTATTTAAGATGTAACCAATGGGATTAAGACTTCAATTTATGTATAAAGCCCCGCAAATAATCCTTTCCAAAGGAAAGCTATTGCTGTCCTTGAGGTGTTTTAGACTGTAGGCATTAGGGTTTGCATGAGGCATCACAAAATATTCCTCTGCATGGTTTATTGGATTGTACTGAATTTATAGTTTGTATCTTACTTCTGCTTTTTCTAACGCATGTCTCCCTGCTGTTTTATTTGGAAAAATTCTCCAAACTCTAGGAAAATAGTGTTTTATACATAAGCCTGCAGACCTGTTTCATTTGGCTCCCACGGTTTTGGCGTATTAAAAACAGGGCCGGCCAGCAACTCTGAACCTGCATTGCCTCATGAAGGGGAGGACTGGGTTATTTAAATTCCCTTTGCCGTACTTGTTCATTTCCTGGTTTTCTTATATTGGACTCATCCATGTATGTTACCTGGGTGGCCTCCACAGGCCTCTAAGTTTGTAACGTTTAACACATGTCCCTTTGTGCATAAGTTTGCAGGTGCCCATTGTCCTTATAAACCGATCAGTCAGGCAGCACTTCCTGGGGATTAATTTTTTAAACATACTGTAGAAACAAATGAATTGAAGTGTCCTGATAGTTCCTGTGAGCATGACTAGTGTTGTATGGAACAGATTCACTGTAGTGGAATTGGATTCCCAAAGAAAGTAAGATTTAAATTGGATTTTTTGACCAACTTAAAGCAAGGATTTAAATAGATTTAAATCAATAAATTTCCATAGGCATAGAAAGAGGAACCTATTTCAACATATTTTAAGGTCCCCAGATAGAAACTTGCTTTCACAGGGCAGTTTGGTTCTCACCTAGGTTCCCCTCGGTGATGAACCAAAGGGATGAGAGGCCTTGAACATCCACCTAAGGAGACTGGATACTGTGGGTCAGTTAAATCAGTACAGTGCATAGTTGTTAAACACTTCTACATTCCACACATTTTGCCAGGCATGTACAGTACGGAGATGAATAAGTCACAGTTACCATCTGGCTGGCTTAAGAGCCAGTCATATAATGTGAAATGTAAGAGACACAAGTTGGGGACAACATAGCAGTCATTGCTGATTTACAGTCCTGTGTAGCTCCTCTTCACTGTAAATAAAGAACTTGCCTCTGTAGTAGGACAACTTTCTTGTCCTACTAATAGGACAGAAAATTGACACTTTGGTATCAAACCAAATACATTCAATACAAGAAACTCTCTGTCTTTGCACAAAAATACACTTTCATAAAGTCCAAATTTTACTAGCAGGAGTTCAATTACCTACAAATAAGTATGACTAGCATAAAAAGATCAAAATTGAGAGAGAAGTTCATCCAAGTTTACAAAAGAATGGACGGTGCTGTTCAGTAAATACCTGAACCTTTTCACCGAACATTACACAACTATAAGTGATGGGAACCAAATGAAGCTTAGGAAGCCTTCTTAGAGGGGTTTATATGCTAAGAACCCTTTGGTCATATTTATTTTGTTTGCTCTACAGTGCATGATTTTTAACAATTAGTTGCTGTTATTTAAAAATTGGAAATTTTAAATAAAAATAATTGATTTTTAACCTCTAAAAACCTAGACCTACATTTCTGCAGGATGATGACCTGCTTAAGCTGAGCAACAAATGCATCCCTAGATATGGAGTGTGTACTTCTTGTTTGCCATGCTCCGCAGTCTGCCCATTTGCCTCATTTTCATTCCTCCTTTGGCCCTTGAAGATATTTGCATTTGCAGCACCTGCCTGAAAGAAAAGAGATCAGTAAGCATTTGTGATGTGACCTCAGGCTACTCATAAATAGTAAAACATGAAAGAAAAGGTTTGAGAAGGACTTAGTTTAATTTGTGGTTGTTGCAGTTTTTTTGTGGCATTGATTTTCACTTTACAGCTTTCCACCTCCCTATTGAACCTTTTAAAACGAGCTTTCTGTTTCATTGTGCTGTAAGCTTGTGTCACTGGTACCTCAGCTCGGGTGACCGCCCCCGACCCCCACTGCCAGTCAGCCAGTCCGCAAACACTAGTACCCACCCTATGTCGTGCCTATAGAAATAGAGCGGGGCCTGCTTCCCACAACTCATTCTCAATTTCGCTGTTTTCTCTTTCTTATTTCATAGTGTATCTTTTTTTATGTGAAGCATTAATAAACATTACTTTAAATGATAACATTTTAAAAGCAACCTAAATTTAAAAGATCATTTGTGCTTTTCTCCCTGGAAATGTTTTCCAAACTTTTTCCAATCTAATGTTACACAGCCTTCTCCATTTTCTTAAAGTTTACTCTTAACCTTTGTCATAGGGATTTCAGTTTAAAAGTCGTTCCTATTGCTTCTTTCAAAACTAGTCTCTGAAGTAATTCTCCATAGACTGCATTTCCCTTCTCTTAGAGTTTCTTTCTCCTTCCTTTACTATCCACAGCTGAAGAAAATGAAAGTAAATGGCATAACTAGAGAAATTATGCCTTTCATATTTTTAGCAGTCTTAATTTTAGGTAGCTTGTCCCATTTTCAGGCCATTTGTCCTAATATTTGATCCAGAAAATAGTTTTATAAGCATGTCACTTCTGTGCTTTAACTAAAACCTCACATGTAAAACAAAGTCTCTCATGTTATAGATTAATTCCCCTGAAAGGAATGGAAAAGACAGAAGCCAGTGATTCCTCAATTAATTTGCAACAAGATTTAATGAACTGATAGCCCTGTATAAATTTTCCTAGCATCACTTAAAATCTTCCACCAAGAGTTTACTAGGGAGTATTTCACAAACTATTCCAAAAATAGATTCCTTACACAGGATATTTTCAACAATAATGAACAAGATTTTAGGCAAACATTTGAGACCATTTTTTATGGCATGGGTAATTAATGGAAGTAAGGTATTTTTAGTTACGCCATAGAAAAACTACATTTCCCTCCAAATTTTTCTGTAGTAATGGCTGCTGTAAAATCTCAAGTTATGTAAATCAGTGATCAAACCCTTATGAGCAGTTGTCAAATTCTTTTAAGACTTGGTATAAGATGTAGAGCTTGATAATCACTGACTTATAATTGCTGCCTCTGTTGGTTTCTGTGGCTTTAGCTTCATTTTTACTTACTTAAGTATTTCTTACTTGCCTGCAACCTTCTACTGATGAGGTTAACAGTGAACGCCTAAGCAAAAGATAGCTGCCACTTATTCCTTAAATGCATCATCTTGGCCAAAATTGAGAACAGCATCAACAGTCTTTCACTGAAAACATATTTTTAGAAGCAATGTATGTAAGTATATGTACATATCTATAGTTTCAGCTAAGCTTTAACTCACTGAAGGGAGGCTTTATCGAGAAGAATACCAAGCAGAATGAGGAGAGGTTCTAAGAAGGACCTAAATGTGAGTCACGAGGTAGGGTACCCCCCAAAGAAGCTGGCAGAAATCAGGATGGCTGTCAGCAAAGAAACCACGTTTTGTCGATGTGTGTTGAACACTTCATTGGCATCTGTGGATTTGAAAGGAAGACGATTTCAACTTCCACAATTCATTCAGTGAACTTTTTGGATGCCTGTTGTGTTCCAGGCACTGTGCTAGTGACTGAAGATAGAATGACATATAGGCTGTCCCTAACTTCAAGTTGCTCCCCTTATCGATGAAAAACGTAGTCTCTTTAAAAGTATGGTAGGTGCTTATGAGAACCATTTCTCATAGCCATGGGCATCATGTTCCTTGGACCACAATTAGTATCATGTCCACTTAGATGGGAAATTAAGTCAGGGTCAGGGTGGACTACAGAAAAACAAGCTTTCTGAGGCACTGCAGGAGCAGGATGTTGTTCAGAGAGCCATGGGCAATGATCTTTGAATTAAGTTGTATCATTGCTGAGAATGAATTCTGTTCGAAAGTCAGGAGAGCTTGGCATTTATAAATGTCTCCTTACCTGCAAGTATGTAGATGATTAACGTGAATTCCTCTGGAATGGTGATAAACCCCTCCCCCAAGTTGAACTGTTTTCCCAGTTTGGGTAACACCTTACCCAGCATAAACGGGGCCACTAGCATCTGTACCTGCTGTTAGGGCACCAGAAGTAAGGCAAGGCCGTGCAAGGAGCTCTGACTCCACTCCTGCTTTCTGTGGCCTCTGTTGGCTGGAAGCGTCTGCATCCTTGGTTGATTACTTACGGCATTTATCCAGTCTCTCTGTGCATGTGTGTATGGGCTCTTTCTGCTAATTTTTAATACATCGGAAATGACACAGTACTGTAATTGACATCCATCCAAGGTCAGGAATAGCAAGGAGTAAATAGATAAGTAAGGAAGGGAAGACAGCAATTTTCAACCAGTGTGCTGCAAGAATTTTTAAAACATGTAATCCCTGACTATTTGATCAGGGACTCTGACCTCTTTTCCTATAGATTGTCAAATAAAAAAATGAGAACAAGCCCTGGCTGGTGGCACAGTGGATAAGGCACTGGCCCGTGAACCCAAAGGTTGCTGGTTCAATTCCCCAGCCAGGGCATAGAACCAGGTTGCAAGCCAGGTCTCCAGCCAGGTCTTTAGCTAGAGGCAGGTAAAAGGTAACCATACATTGATGTTTCCCTCTCTCTCTGCCTCTCTCCCTACCTCTCTCTCTGGAAATAAATAAAATCTTTAAAAAAAAAAAAACTTACTCTTAAAAAAAAAAAAAAAAAACACGACATCTGTCCAGTGTGAATAAATAAAAATTACACTGATTTTGGGGGGATGTGCGCAGAATGTTAGTAATTAGTTTATGTGTGCTGTAAGATGCATAAGAGTGGAAATCACTGCTATCAGATAATGTGGTGTGTTCAGTTGCGTTCCCCAAAAATTCATGTGTCGTCACTCTAATTCATAATATGACCTTATTTGAAGACAGAGGTCATTAGGGTGGCACCTAATCCAATAAAACTGTGTCCTTATAAAAAGGAAACTGGGCCCAGAAGATGGTGTGAAGAGACATAGAAGATAGCCATCCTCAGGCCAAGAAGGCAATCTTGGGACAGATTCTACCTCCCGGCCCTCAGAAGGAACTAACGAGAGATACCTCTACCCCAGACTTCTGGCCTCCAGAGCTGGGAGGCAATAAACCTCTATTGTTTTCACTCAGCCTGTGGGACTTGGTTACAGCAGCCCTAGAAACCTAATAGCGTGTTTGAAGAATGAAACCTCCAAGCAGCTTCCTTGTTTTCTCCAATGACTGTAATATCCTGGGAGAAAAAAGGCAAAAAGCCCATCCCCAGAAGCCGAGGGAAGTCACCTTTCCCGATCATTTGTCTTGATCATTATTTCGTAGACCTGGCACTGGTGTGCCTCCAGTGCATTCTTCAGGTTGTTTGTAATCCCTTTTCACAGTTTCTGGCCTCTCCTTCCCCTAAACCCAACTGCATTTTCCTGCAGCTAATGGAGAGTCATTACAGGCCTCATCCTAGCTGTTTCATGTTTGCCTCATTATCTTCCCCCTTGTGACTTATTAGCATGGCTTGCATGTCAGAAGCTAGAGTTATTCGTCATCCAGAACATCCCATGGGATAATATGAAGTCCCAGCCATCGTGTCTGGTGTTTTTTACCACATCTTTTCTTTTTCCTGACAATTCCAAGTTTAACTGTAACACTCTTGCTTCTGAGGAAGAATTGAGAAAAGAAGAAAAATAGTGTTGTTGACAGTGGCAGGGAATTACATGGCAGAGACTGGGCCTACAGTAGAGTCTACAATAAGTGAGTCTGTTGTCAAAGGCTTGGTGGGCACGGATCCTGTCTGGTCCCTGGGCTAATACTTTCTCCTCCAAGACTTTAGCATGCTGCTGGGTCGGGAGTCCACGTCAGGGTCCACAGTTGATCCACAGATAGCAGGTCTGTTACTAAATTCTCAAATAGGTGTGGCACCTTGCCAGGCCACTGGGCATGTCCTTTGTGGGCAGAACTGGCCTCAGCCCACCGCTGGGCACAGTTGGAACTGTGTCATGGGCCCACTTCAGGGTCCATAGCCAGGAACAAGGTCTGTAGGCCTGCCTCCAGGGACAGATAGGCATGTCTCCCTGTACATCCCTGGGTGAGTAAGACCACTCCTAGACCGCTGCTAAGAAGGAATGGAGCCAGGTTACAGGGTGCTTCATGAGCCAAAGTGGGACCCAGGTTGATGGGCCTGCCTCTAGGAATACAAATGGGCTTGTCATGTCCCCAGATAGGCATGACAACTGCTCATAGATTATTGCTAAGAGGTTTTGCAACCAAGTTACAGGGCTGCTTCATTGTCCACAAATGGACCACACTTGGTGGGCCTGCCTTCAGGGCCCAGATGGACGTGTCTCCTGCCTGGTACTCATCCAGAGAACTGCTTCCAGGCTACAGCTGAGCTTGCCTGGAGCCAAGCGACAGAGTCACGTCAAGCTCTACCGCCAGAGCAACGTTGGCAGGCCCTCCGGAAGCGTGGCTGGGCAGGCCCCTCGGTGGGGGGGTTGCTCCTGGACTGGGGCTAGGAGGGGCGGGAGCAGCAACATCTGCTCTTGGACCAGAGCTAACAGGTCTGCCCCCAGGAGCAGGGACAAGCGTGCCTCTGACAAGTCCCTGGGCAGAGTAGAACTGCTCCCAGATCAGGGCTAAGAAGGACTAGAGCTGTATCAAGGTTAGCAGTCCTCTTACCTAAGGCCCAGGTGGATGTGACTCCTCTTGGGTCCCTTGGGGGATGGCGCTGGTGGCAGGACCAATGCCAAATAGAACTGTAGCTGAGTCCACAGGGGGACAGGGCTGTTTCCTGGTCTGTAAATAGAACCATGGTGGGCAGGCTGCCACCTGAGGGCAAGCTTGCTTTCTCCAGTCAGCCCTTTTCAGCCTCTCTCCCTCTCTGCCTTTCTCCCTTCCCCTCTCTCTAAAAATAATAAATTATTTAAATAAATATAGATTTTAAAAAGAAGTTGGAGAAAGACAACGAAGTTCATTCAAAATAATGATGGACTGACCACGAACTTCTCATCCACCAGGAACATAGGATCCACAGGGAAGTACAGTGATAGGTTTAATGTATTAGAAGTAAATAACTTCCACCAAGGAAAAATATCTCACAAATGAAGGTGAAATAAAAGGTAATATTACCTCAAGAAAACAGAGTTCAACACTGGTAAACTCATGTGGGAATGAATTTTTAAAGGGAGGGTGCTCCTAAAATTAAGGAATAAGGATCAAAGAATATAACATTTATAGATAAAGCCAAATGGGTACTGACTATAACATTTATATATAAAACATAAGTATATGTTATATTTAAATATATAAATATTTACATGTACCTGCATGCAATACATTACAAAAATAGCATATAATTCAGGAGAAGTCAATGCAAATAGGTATTCTAAACTCTGTACATTGTCTGGTAAAAAGGATAATGCTATCAATTGACATTAAACTTCATAAGCAAAGTGGAGTGCTTCTTAATTGTGGGATATAAATGTGGGAGGTAAGTTTGAAAGCTCCTAGAAGATAACATAGAACAGTATCTTTATGGCCAAGAAATAGGAAAAAATATTTCTTAAATAAGCACTAATCATAAAGGAAAAGATCAGTAAATTGATTATATTAAAATAAGAGACTGCCCTGAGCGGTGTGACTCAGTTGGTTGGGCATCATCCCACAAAGCAAAAGGTTGCCAGTTCGATTCCCAGTCAGGACACATGCCTAAGTTGAGGGTTCAGTCCCCAGTTGGGGTGCATGCAAGAGGAAACTGATCAATGTTTCTCTTTCACATCAATGTTTTTCTCCCTCTCTTTCTCTTTCCCTTCCCCTCTCTCTAAAAATAAATTAATTAAAATATTTTTTAAATAGTAAGAGACCATTGATCTAGGCACTATAGAAAGAGTGAAAAGCCAGAGCACAGATTGGTAGAAGATATTTGTAACACATAACTAACAAAAGACTCCTATCTGTATTCACAAACAAGTTAGAAAAAGACTCGTGCCCTAGCCGGGTGGCTCATTTGGTTTCAACGTTGTCCCAAGCACCAAAAGTTTACCGTTCAATCCCTGATCAGGGAATGCACAGGAAGCAAGCAATCAGTTTCTCTCTCGCATCAGTGTTTTTCTCTCTTTAAAATCAATAAACATATCCTTGGGTGAGGATGTTTTAAAAAAGGACTCATAACTCATAGATAATTGGACAAGAAATTGGAACAAAGTGTTTCTGAGAGAGAAAATCCAAATGGTGTTTAACATAACATGCTCAATCTCAGTCATTAGAGAAGTGTGTGTTTACTCACAATGTGACACCACTACACAACCAGCACAGTGGTTTAAATTGTAGAAGCTGACAGCGCCAACTCTTGAGGATATAAAGAAACAGGAGTTTGCCTATCTTGCTGATGGGAATACAAATTAGAACAATAATTTTGAGAAACAGCCTGGCATACCCTGTAAGCAGTCCTACTCATGTATGTGTGTGTTCATAGGAGTATTATTAGTAATGGCCCAAAACTAGAAGGAAGTCATCTGTCAACAGTAAAAGGGATGGATTATGATATATTCTTATAGTGAGTATTCAGCAATGAAATACGCTCACAAGAAATAAGTAAGTCCTACTACATAAAATTGAGCAAAAGAAACACGGTAAAAAATGATACATGCTGTAGGATTCCATTTACATAAAGCACAAAAAGAGAAAAATGGATATATGATACGGAAATTAGAGTAGTGGCTGCCTCTGGGGAGGAGAAAAGAGTATATGGTGGTTAGGAGAAGTGCAAGAATATCCTAATGTACTTTTTCTTGACCAGGTGGTGGTCATATTACATGTTCATTTTGTGTTATTCATCAAGCCTTACACTGCATTTTTCTATGTATACTAAAGTTTAAAAGATAATTTTTAAAAATGTAATTGAGCCTTGGCTGGTGTGACTCAGTGGACTGAGCACTGGTCTGCAAATCAAAGGGTCACCAGTTCGAATCACACACAGTCAGGGCTCGTGCCTGGGTTGCAGGCCAGGTCCCTAGTTGGGGGCGCACAAGAGGCAACCATGCATTGATGTTTCTGTCCTTCTCCCTTCCCCTCTTTCTCAAAATAAATAAATATTTTAAAAATAACTAAAAAGTACAAAATGTAGTTGAGCCCTGACTGGTACGGCTCAGTTGGTTGTGCATCATTCCAGAAAGCAAAAGGTGACCAGTTCACTTTGTGGTAAGGGCACAAACCTGGGTTTGGTCCCCAGATAGGCTGTGTAGGAGAGGTAACCAGTCGATGTTTCTCTCTCACATTGATGCTTTTCTCATCCTCTTTCTCCCTCCCTTCCCCTCTCTAAAAATATATAAATGAAATATTTAAAATAAATAATATCTTTCATAAACTGTAACTGAGAAAGCACCCAGTGAGATTTATAAGGACTCAAATATAAAGTGATGTCCTCCTTAGGAAAATTTTAAAAAGAAAGCCTCTCTCTCTCTCTCTCTCTCTCTCTCTCTCTCTCTCTCTATATATATATATATATATATATATATATATATATGTATGTATACATGATATGGGATATTGTTTACCTGTCTCTCGCACCTCTGCCTGCCAGAATGAAAATGCCTATTTGTGGGAGTTGCAAACTATGTACTAATGTAAGAAACATGTTCTTGTTCCCAGGTTAAGAAAACGACTGAAGCCACCTTGCAGACGATACAAGATATGGTCACCATCGAAGACTATGATGTTTCTGAATGCTTCCAGCACAGTCGCTCCACAGAGTCTGTGAAGTCCACTGTCTCTGAGACCTACCTGAGCAAGCCCAGCATCGCCAAGAGAAGAGCGAACCAGCAGGAGACTGAGCAGTTCTACTTCATGGTGCGTCCGTTGCTTCCCCAGCCCCGCCTAGAACTCAGATCTGGGGTCCCCAAATGCTGCTTCTGGAGTCGCATTGTAATTACCTAGGGTTCCTTATGAAAATATGGGCTCCTGCCTGCACTCAGAGTTTCTGATTCAGCTGGTCTGGGATAGGGTTTAAGAGTTGGTACTTTTTCAGAGCTCCTCCCGTGATTCTGGTATGCAGACGCATTTCAACAGGGCTGTGCTAAAATAGAACGTCTAAATGTGGATGGACATGCCTGTCACCAGGAGAGCTTGTTAAAATGTAGGTTCTGATTTCGGGAGGGCCGGGGAAGAAGGGACCTGAACGTCTGCCCCGCTATAGGCTCCCAGGTGCTCGCTGTTGCTGCTCACCTGCATCAGACCCCACTTGAAGCAGCAAGGTGCTAGGGCCTCTGGGAAGTCTCAACATTGAAAGTTTGATTTTTGTGGGTTTTTTTTTTTTTTTTTTTTTTGAGGTTAAAAACAAATCTTTCCTTTGGCAGAAACTCAGAGAATATTTGGAAGGCAGTAATCTCATCACAAAACTTCAAGCCAAACATGACTTGTTGCAGAAGACCCTTGGAGAAGGTCAGTTATTTGAAATAGATGGGAAGATGGTGTGGGTTATATGCTGTATCGTGTATGGATCTCCACGAAGTGTGTGGACAGTGGATTTGGGCTTTAAGAAGCGGAGAATATTGCTTGTTGAGAGTTGGCTTGATCAGTTTCTATAACAACCAAGTTCTCCCTGGAACTAGTTTTATTTTGTTTTGTTTTGTTTTCTTTTAATGGATATGTTATGTTGCGTAATGTGTCTTTTTTTAAGTGAATTTTTTAATTATTTTATTACAGTTGTTTCGTTTTTTTCCCCCTTTGCACACCCCTGCCCCCCTCCCTCGGTCCATCTGCAGCTCATTGTCCGTGTCCATGGGTCCTTATTAGCTCCTCATCTGATCCCCTTCCGCTGCTTTCCCCCTTCTCCCCTCCCCGCTAGTCACCATCATTCTGCTCCTCCTTTTTTTTCTGTCTCTTATTTCTTTCTGTTCACCCATATATTTTGTTTGTTAGTCTCCTGTGTTAAATGAGAACATATGGTATTTCTTTATGAGGTTGGTGAAACCTGGGAGGACGGACTAGCCAACACAGAGCTCCTGAGGGAAGGGTCCTCAGAGCAGGGGGCCTCCTAACAGCACAAGTCAGAAGGTGCTGAACGTGGCATCCCTGCTGAGCCCCCACACCCCAGCCCCTTCTTCCTGCCCTTGGACTTTTCTATCCCTCCTGCCCACCCCGTTGGTTTTAATGGGCCAAGATGTTTGTGCCATCTAATGCCTTTTTGGACCAGAAAACAGTTCAACCAGTCGGGGTGACTTTTTTTCTTTCTGTTGGCATTGGTTTTAGTTAAGAACTAATCTAAATATATTGTTATATCTGATAATACCAAAAACAACAATAGTGACTACTTATATAAGTAGACTCAGGCATTGCTCTGAGCTGTATATTTAAATGGATACTATAAATTTCCTCATTTTCACAAAGGAGAAAACTGAGGGGCGGGGGAGGATTATAGGCAAAGGGGACTATGTAAATGTTACAGCTTCTCCTTTTATCTTCAAGAAATTTAAGAGGAAAAAATAAGTGCCTTGTAGTCTGTTACTTTATCTTTTATTCACACTAGATCCTGCTAGGAGTTATAAGATGTGAACGAGAATGTGAATGGTAAATGAGGAGACTGAGTTGTGTGAGCAACTCAGGCCAAAATATTTACTTCTCTTTGACATAAACTTTTGTCTCCCACCATTGTGTAACCTTCCTTGCCCATAAAGACCTTTTTCCATCACCTTGTTTTCCTTGTTTTCTCCAAAGGGACCCATTACCCTCAGGGTAGGATACTTGGGGAGAGATTATTATGACCTAAGACTCCATGTATTGCAGTCAGAATGCCAGATTCTAAGATAAAAGGCCAATTTCACTTAAAGAAAAAAATTTATTTATACTACTAAAAAGTGTCTTAAAAAAATAAAATAGCACAACACAACGTATGAACTTGCATTAGATTCTGAATCAAAAGGCAAAATTTATAAAAGGCATTTTAAAGACAATTGAGGAAATTTAAGTATAGAGTATTAAATGATAGTATTGAATTAATTTTCCTAGATTATGGTGGTATGGTTATGAAGAAGAAGATACTTAATAAGAAATACTTGCTCAGTGTCATAATGTTTGCAACTTACTTTCCACATGGTTCAGGAAAAATAATACAGAGAAAGAGAGAAATAAGGCCAGTGTGACGAAATGTTAACAATTGGGAAACGTGAGTGAAGAGGACAGGAAGGTTCCCTATACTAATCCTTCAGCTCTTCTGTGACAGACATTTCAACTAAAAAGGAAAAACAAAACCCTTTTTATCCCTTTAGTTTTGTTCTACCTCAGCCTTTGTGTCCCATTTTCCCCTCCTTTTTTCCCTTCAAAGGATCAGGTCTTTTTTTTTTTCCTGCATTTTTTACAAATGCCTGATATTTCACTGATGCCCCCAAGGCCAGAGGCCAATCCCAAAGCATAGGTTATTGTAAGTGTAGACCAGCAGTTAGAGGCACACCTTCCTGCAGGACTGGATACCACTTTAGGAATTGTGAGTTAGAGGGATAAGCAGTGGGTGAATTCATTCTTGGCACTGCATGCAGATGTATGCGTTCATACACTTGGAATCTCATTCTGAAACTTTTATGGAACTCATTCTGTATAAATTCCCTTGCATTTCTAGGAAAGAAAGCCCCAGTGGTTAATATTATTTTACATACCATTGTTAGATAGGACTGTGAGTATATTTTGGCTAGGTTGCTGAATCTGTGCCCCAGATTCTGTCTAGCTGCTGAACTGTGTAAAGCTATATTGTCTCTTGTAAACTCTAAGGCGGGATTCCTTTATCTTAGAATTTCTTTCAGGAGTTTCCGGTGTCCTTGTGATGCAAGCTGTGTTCAGGTGTACCAGGCTTCCCCTAGATTAGATTTATTCTGCACAGGAAGCTGGACGGTTCTCATCCAGGGCAGCATACTCATTGGCCTCTGCCCACTGGTGGCAGGACCGCCCTGCCCCCACGGGGAGGCATGGCAGCACACCAGGTGTTGGTCACTGCCGAAGGCTGACACTGGTAACTTTGCCCAGAGAATAACTGAGGGTAAAGAACATGGCCCTACCTTTTAGTTCAACCCATAGGAGCCTGCTGGATTTCCATGTGTTAATAGGTTTACACCAAAGGATGCTAGGAAAGTCCATGGTGCCTGTCCTACAGTGAGCTAATTCAATGGTGGGCCCTTATGAAAAAAATCCAAGTCTAGGTTTGGCTAAATAAAAGTAGTAGCGCAGGATTAAAGGGTGTAGCGGGGACAGCCCTGATTTCCTATACAGAAATCACATCTCTGAATTATACTAGTCTCACTGCTTCAAACACTGCCTTCACAGACAAACAAATGGAGCTTAAAGCAGGGATTTAGCAGTTGATCGTACACAACTAAAACTGTAACTACAGGCACGTGTTTGGCCTGTCTTACCACTCGCTTTTGGCAAGCTACCAGTGGCCGAGTCCTTGGATGCACAACATTTCTGAGCAACAAGATTGCGTTCTTAAAGTAGCACTGTCGGAATTCAGAGTTCCAAGTCTTTGAAAAACTATTGAGAGAAAGAAACATCATGAGTTTCGAAGACCAAACTCGTCATCATCGTCTTTATCCTTCAGCAGCACCGTTACATCTTTGGTGATAGTATTTGTTTTCAAATTGGAGAGGTTCCGTTGAGCACAGTGAAGGAACACTGAAACATTCTTCTGTGTTTAGTAATGAGCCTTAATGTTCACGTTGGCTTCTTTGTGTACATGTGGAATTAAGGGGCTATAAATATCAGTGCAATTTTTGCAAAACACAGATAATCAGACCCTGGAAGCTGAATTTCCTAATTAGAGTCTAGTACTGGGCACAGATTTTCTGACAAAGGAATTAAATAGGTTATGCTCACACCATTCATTGTCTGTCTTTAGGTAGGAGTACAAATATATTTTCAAAAGAGAAGATTGTTGTAAAAAATTGTTTTTGTTTTAGAAAAGCCTGTAGTAATTGATATTTAGGAGGGGAAAGTTTAGAAAGTAATGCCAGGCATCCTAAGCATTCATTAAAGACCTTCGCTCATTTTGAGTTTTGCACATTTTAAACATATTATTTAATAGGGTTATTTATCTGAAATTCACTCCAAACTGTATTTTGGTTTTCCCTCTTATTCTGTGGAGAAAAAAAAAAATGTATATTTGAACATGACAAAATAATTTTCTTCCTAATTCTCAAGTGAAATTATAAGAGTGTCATTTTTTCCCTCCAAATGACATGTATTGGGAGAAAGAGGGTAATGAGTTATCTGTTGCTTTTAATAATTAAGTAACCTTCCACAGAAAATGATTGAAATCTAATCTTCAGACCACTGGAAGCTTTCACATTTCTCTGAGAAGCAGATTCTTCTAAGCTTGTGTGGTATTGATCTATTAATGATACTGATTAAAAAATAAAACATTCATCAGTTGAGGCACACTCAGTACGATTAGCTGAAAAAAACAGATGTGGTGGTGGCAGTTATACTATGAATGATAGTTCTTTTGCAAAGCTTGCTCTGGTTCATTAATCAAAATGCATCTTTTATAGGGTTTTAATTTTTTATCTCCTATTATTAACCATACATGGATGAAGCACTATGAATTTAAGCCATTTTATATATGATCTTTTTCTAACTCTAGAGAATATTTGGGTGGGATATTTTGACAAAAAGAGCAAAAGTTCAAAGTTATAAAGCATTTCATTTTTAAGGAGTTAGTAGCATCTTCATCATTGAATTAATTGAACATGATCTAGTCATGTTATTTCATTTAGTTTTACAAGTATTGATTCAATTTGTATAATCATTTGTTAAATGTATTTTATATTTAACTCTAGCCACAAGGAGCAGATAGAGGTGTAAGCCATGATCCCTTCCTTTCTTCCAGGGTCTTTCAAATTATTTGATATGGGATAAAAGACTTAAATTTTTACAATGTATTATTTGGGAGCTCAGGTCTAGAATGAAAACAAACCTGAACCCTAGTGCCAGACATGCCACATACTAGCAGCATGACCTTAGACAAGATGCCCAGTCTCTTATGTAAAATAAGAATAATACCAATGCCTACTTAATAACATTGTTTTGAAAATTGTGAGTTAAGGTATAGAAAGTGCTTAGAACAGCATCTAAAGAAATTGGGTATCATTGCTGTTTGTTTTATTGCTACTAATATGTTTTCTTTGTGTGTGTTTTTTTAAAGATTTTTTATTTCTTATTTTTAGAGAGAGGGGAAGGGAGAAAGACATCAATGTATGGTTGCCTTTCACCTGCCTCCAGCTACAGACCTGGCTGGAAACCTAGCTTCCAACCTGGTTATGTGCGCTGGCTGGAATCAAACCAGCAACCTTTGGGTTTGCAGGGCTACTAATATGTTTTGTATCATGCTGCTATGTTAAAATAAAGTACACAATATAATAAAATACAATACAGCACAAGCCAGATAGTTTCTCTGCCCTGAACCATTTATTCATTCTAATGACTTACCCTGAGTGATCTCAGCTAGGTCCCATGGCCCCAACACAACCTGAATTGTCGAGACTCTCAAATCTTCATCGCCAGCCCTGCCTTCTGCCTGCACTTTAACTCTGTATAGCCAGGTTCCACTGAAGGCTATCTCATAAGTACCACATGCCACACTCAGCCCAGGTTCTGCTGTCTCCACTTTCTGGTAGACCTTCTTTCCCACTTAAGAATAGCAGTAAATTATTCTGGAGTTCTGTGTCCGCCTTTTCTTTTTTCTTCTCCCCAAAGGAGCAGAAGGCCAGCAAAAGGAAAGAACTCAATAGTCAAATGATAGCTCGAATGAGATTAGATTCTCATAGTCAAATGATAGATTAGAACAATCTAATTCTTCTCCTTTCCCTTCACCCCCACTCCAAGTCATGGCTAAGACCTGATTCTGCCAACACTGTAGCCTGGATCTGTGTTGTGAAAGGTATTTTCTTATATTAAATATCACCCCCTGTTTACTAGATAGATATTCATGAAAAACTTTATGTTACATGTTGAAAAGGAGAAAATGGAGTGAAAGACTCTTTTGTAGCCTGTCAGTGTTCACTCATCATTCCTAATAAGCCAGCTTTCTCTGCTGTTGTTATGTGGGCCTTGCCCTGCAAATCTGAATCACTGCATTATGATATGATGGGCTGGGCTTACCTGTTTATGCTACAACAGGACCATGCACTGCCAGCTATACCATCAGACTGTTTGAGGACCATATCATCATTTTGCAAACAAACCAATTGAGTACTTCACTTTCCCACACCCCTTCCCACGGCTCCACCCTGAATGTAGAAAGAGTAAGCAGCAACCATAGGCACATTTAAACTTGAAATTAACACTACAAAAATATAGAGCCACTACTTAAAACTAGTCAAGAAGTCTGAATGTATAAGAAGAACCTCATGTTTTAAATAACTTGGAACTTTTAGCTTACAAGTTAGTGGAACATAGCATAATTTAATGTCCTTGTACTTTAATATCTGCAAATGTCATTTCTGATTACAAAATGCAATTTCTGTCCCCAATTTCATATTATTGAAAGAACACCGATTTAATCTAAAGGAAATTGAGTTCTCCCAATACTGTTTGAACCCTTACTTCCTCCCCATGAGCTGTCAATCAAGACAAAGGGAATAACTAACACTCTGGGATGTGTTTTATTTGTATTTTATCCATGAACTTACAATTAAGATCAAGCAGCTACTTTTTAGTTGAAATAAATACATCTCCCTGCCTCAAATTGCCAAGTAAAACAAACATGTTTCTACAAGCTATAGAACTTATTAAATTTTATGAATAGATTTATGAAATATTTACTTTGAGTTGTTTGCCTATAATTATATGCTACCCTTATCTTAAAATAATGGACAGATGATACAAAATATTACCAAATGCATTCCGCTGATTTCATTCTATTTCTTTATTTTAATTTTTTCCCCCAGGTCATAGAGCTGAGTACATGATGACAAGGTAAGAAAACATTTTATCATAACTCAATGCGTCTCACTCCCTCTTCTCTAACAAGAAGCAACCTTTGAACATACATTGTTAATGAACGAGGGAGATAATTTGGACTTGATAAAACACAGTAACGTGAAGTGTTTGAGCTTCTCCCAAATTAGGATTTGCTCTGGCTGGCAGATCTGAGGATTTCCCAAAGGAATTGTAAAGCTCTTTAATGAGCAGACTCAGGGAAAAAAAAAGACCTAAATTGAATGGGTTTAGTTTATCTAATTCAAAACACTTTTAAGTAGCTAGAAAAAGTCCAACAAGACTTTTGGTAATTTTAATAACAAGCAATGTAATGTGCACATCTACTGTGTTACCAAATGCCAAGTCTGATTAGTTACATCCTGCCCCTGCCTTCCCTCATATCACATAAAAATTAGAGTTGTGTTGAATATTCTTCCAATTTCAGCTCTCTGCCCATTTGTGGTTTACTTTAAAGATTTAACTTAGAATGCCTACAACCATACTACATTTCCTTTCGTTCTTTCTAATTCATGGAAGTATTTTGCAACTAGTGCTGAGAAAGAAAAAGCCTTCGGGGAAGGTGATTCTGATGTGAGTTGAGGAAAGCTTATGGCAACTTTTATTTTTCTACATCCACATTTGTGTAACACTCAGAAATCATTCTAATTGGCATAGCAAGACTTGACACTTTTAAAGTTGAGCTCTCTTTGAGGTGAGAGGCATTTAGAACACCAGCTTGCCTGTTGCAGTCATTGGCAAGTCTGGTTTCCAGGATATGTAATGTTTCTCCTGGGCAATTTATTCAACAGGAAGCCTCTCTTAATTTTTGGTGAACCCAATAGGGAGATACAGCTACTGACTTTTCAGAACTTTACAAAAATACTGAGGTTTTTCTTCCCTGTATTAGTGACCAAAAAGGAGTATTACCACTACACAGTAATATGCAGCTTATGGAGATATTTTTTTAAGATTTTATTTATTTATTTTTAAAGATTTTATTTATTGTTTTTAGAGAGAGGGGCCTTATCCACTGTGCCACCAACCAGGGCTGGTTTTTTTTTTTCTGTTGTTGTTTTGTTTTTTGTTTTCCACATATAGTATATCTTGACCCTATCAACTTGGTCATGCCATGTGGAATGCCCTGGCTTTGTTCACTTGGTGTCTTCTGTATTGTACACAGTAGAGCCAGAACCATCAGCACAGCAGTCCGCCTAATATGCTACCTGTGCCCTGGGAAATGACTTTGATAAGCATTCAGGCAGTTTGTTTAAGTTTCAAGTCATTCTCACATTTGGCTCTTCCCATTTGCCTCATAATTTAGAACCATCGGGAGAGTCCATTTCCAGGCCTTTGGTAGAAAACTCAAAAGACATCCCTGTATTAGCCCAGCCAGAGGCGTTTCTCAGTCATGGGGGAACAGTTGTCCAGAGCCACTGGGGGCTTTGCTTCCATTTTTGTCTGTCCCATGAATCAGTGACCAAGCAAAATGAGCCTGTGTTCTTGTCTTTACAGTCAGCTCCTCCAGATATCATCGGATATAAAGCTGTGTTGGACCTTGTAATAACTATGTTTTCTAGTTTCTTAATTGATGCTTTGATATCTCGGAGTCTGGCTGACTCTGAAGAGGCTGCCCTCTGGGGCTAGCCAGTTCCTACAGATAGCAACGCTTGCAAGTGCGCCTTTTTGTTCACAAACCAACCAGTCCAGAACCCGTCCCCTCCACCGCGTCCTTTATCGAGCATTCACACTCAGGGCTGCCATTCCCTTCCCGGATCACCCAAAGGCCAGTCCCAGAAAACTGGGGACAGTTCCCAGGCTTCAGAGCCCACCAAAATTATTCAAGTCCTAATCCTTTTTACCCTGCCTTGTCTGTTCCTTCCCCTGGATCCATAACAGAGGCTTCAGCCCGCATTTTCCCTTGACCAGCCCTGCCCCTTGCTCAGTGGCTGCCCATGTGGGCATGCCGCTTCTCTTGAGAACTGTGAGGAACCAGTTGTCTTTTCAATGGCAGTTGTCTTCTTCTGACCTATTCCCTCACCAGCTGTGAATAAAATAATGTACATTTTCAAACACTCCTACAACAATGAAAAGAGTGGATAAAATCAAGCTCATGTGGTTAGATTCCTCGGTGAGCAGTTGTTTTTCTTTGTTTTAACCTTGCAGATCCTTTCCTGTCTGGATGGCACAGAATTCAGTGTGTAAAGAAATTTCAGAAATTTCAGCAGTGGCAGGTTAGGGCAACGGCATGCTGCCTAGCAGATGTTTCCATATTTACTTCTGGACATTTGCAAAGGCTCCTGTTACCTTTCAAGCACCATGGGGCTTCAGGTGCCGCTTGCAGCACCTCCCTCTTAGTCAAATAAGTCCACCTGCTGGAGAGTTTCACAATCTTGCTGTGGGAGGCTGAACCAGCACATTTCTTCCCCTACGGCTCTTGACTGCAGTGGTAATACCTTGAGAAGCTGGGCAGGCTTCCACAAAAATGCCTGGGATCTTGTTTCCAAACTGTCCTTGCTAAACGTCCATGAACTTAAAAAAGGTAATTCTTCCTAGAGAGTTTACAGCTTAATGAAGGGCTTGACCTAATTTCCAAGTGTGATGTTCATCCTCACATAAGCCTTCCAATCAAGAAATTTACTTTGGAATGTCCAGAGAGAGAAGTCTTGGGACTTTTCTCCCATGTATTCCATTCAGCACAGTTGTAGAAGTTGAGTCAGTGGACAGGAAAGTTATCATCACCCAATGACCAAGTAAGAATCTGCAAGGTTTATAAATATGCTACATGGCACACTGGATGTGCACGTGCCAAAGAGACCAGCTTAGCCATCAAGGCAAACAGACTGGAGATGGAGAGAGTCCAGAACAGAATAAACTGGTACATCCTAATACTCTACGCATATTTGGGTGATGAGATAGTTTGTTTTAAAGAGATAATAATTCATATGAGTTTATACATCCCTTCCCAAGAAATAGCATTGCAACCCAACTCCGTCTTTTCACCTGTGACCCATTAATAGTTACTTTTGCATCAAATCAAATCCCGTTAGTGACTCAGGGCCACTGAAGCATGTGATATTATTTGCACTGAAGAATTACACTGTAACTAAAAATATGATATTTAATTTCTCATATTAGAGTCTATCGGAGCCCTAATTTTTATGACCCATCGTACCTTCTGTGTGGCTTATAAGCCAAATAACACATATCTTGGTTTGTAAACCTTGGACAAATAGTTCTTCATTCCATTTGATGATGCTTTTCATTTCTAAACAAACTAGCAAACAAATGTCAGTTGGTATGGTTTTGATACGTAAGTAAAAGTAAATAGATAGGAAAGGGGAAGGACTTTTTCCCCATGGGTCGGGATGGGGAAGGAATGCAGAATTAGTGTTTTATAACTTTGGTGTGACCTGTGGGTATTTCATTCATTGTTTGGTTTCTGCCATGCTCAGTAATCATGTTCCCTTCCCTTAGGCCTCCAAATGTTCCCCCTAAGCCCCAGAAACACAGGAAGTCCAGACCCCGCTCACAGTATAATGCTAAGTTGTTTAATGGGGATTTGGAAACATTCGTCAAGGTACTGGCACCAGCCATCTGGGTGGCTGATCTCCATGCTTCTTATTATAATGGTCTCAGCCTCTCCTAAAGGGAGGCAGGTCATTCTGTCCAAGTCTGTCCTGGGGCTCTTTGCTTTCCCAGAAAATCAATATAATATTTCCTGAAGTCAGAGAGAAAAGACTATTTGGTTTGAGTGCCTTCAGCAGAGGAAATAAATGTGCTGGCAAAAGAGAAAGCCCGCTGTATTTATTATTTTTTAAAGGGGCATAATTTGTACAAAAAGGAAAAGAGCTACCTGACACAATGTTTTGGTTTTACTCATGCAAATGAGATGGCACAAAATATATTGTTAAAGTTGGTTGTTAGGAGGGTAGCTCTGAAGCTCAGCAAGAGTTTTTGTTTCCCTTGACTTGAGGAATTCATTATATTGGATATGTTGTAAGGCCCTGTGGCCTGTATCTGGTATCTCTGCTGTGTTTACTCTGTCTTCTTTTTCATCCTGTATTTCTGATAATGCTTCTAGCCGAGGACGAAGGAACTCGCACGCGAGACATCAGGTAGAGTGCTGGAGGGGCGCGAGCACGCGGCTTCTTTCGCTCTTGCTGTCATTTTCAAATCATAGTCATGCTTGAGTTTAATTAGGTTTTTTGAGGGCTTTAAAAGGAAAATGTTTGCAATGGGAAATCAGACAGGCTTATAAATAGGCTCTACTTGGAAAGGAATTATAGAAATCAAACACTGATTTAAGAAGAATAGTCTGTAGTAAAACTGGATAAACTTGTAGTTTTTATATTCTGTATTTGGCAAATGGACCAAAGTTGAGCCACAGGCTTTTATTAAGGAAAGTCAGTGTTAAACACCACTCATGTACAATGTACAAAAAGAAAGGAACTGGCTCTTTCATGGCTAACTTTTGATGACATGGGCTGCAGAGTTTCTGAAGACTAAATTTATATAGGAAACTACATCATTGATAATCTCCCTTAATATGGTACAGGTATCTCACTTTTTTTTTTTTTTTTTTTTTAAGATTTTATTTCATTATTTTTAGAAAGAGGGGAAGGGAGAGAGGCAGAGAGGGAGAGAGACATCAATGTATGGTTGCGTTTCACCTGCCTGCAGTCACAGACCTGATTGGAGACCTGGTTTGCAACCTGGTTATGTGCCCTGGCTGGGGAATCGAACCTGCAACCTTTGGGTTCGCAGGCTGGCGCCTTAACCACTATGCTACCAGCCAGAGCCAGTATCTTACTTTTTCAATAGTATATTACAGATAGCTTACTTTCTTTGAAGACAGCTCTTTTACTGAATAGGTCCACTAATGGTTGTAAAACGTGCATGTGTACACATGTGGTGTGTATGTGGACAGACAGACAGACACATGCATAATGAGATTGAATACCTCTCACGGCCTTAAAAATGGGCCTTAACCCATTTTTAAGTAAAAGGCCACTGGATAACCTAAATAGCAATTACAAATCTGCTGCCATAAACCTTAAACTCAGAAGAGCATTATTGGCTCTAATTTAATATAAAATTATTGTCAGATTTGATTATCTAGTTTCCCAGCCCACAGCACATAAGCAAGGGTAAATTAGCTGGAAAGAAAGGAACGATGAAATGGAAGCCCTGAGGAGAGTAGAGGAACAGGCCTGGCCGAGACAGAGAATGTGGAAAAGCCCAGAAAAGCAGATGGATGATTCTGTTACATCTGATAACATAGTGTGAGAATGACTGCTTCAGATGATAGAGAAGCGCATATTATATATTTTTTACAGATTTTTCAGCTAAAATGAATGTAGGCCCTAAAGAAAGGGTAAACCAGGTATCATGGGACATTCATTGATGTGATTGAACCCTTCCCTATCCCAGATGGCACGTTAAAGAATCTTTGGTAATAGCAGTAACAGGGCAGATACAGAGATCTCTACACTTCTGAAGAGTGCTCGGTCCTTTGCGGTCCCTACAACCTCACTGTGAGGCAGAAAGAGCAAAACCATTTTTCCTCTTTTTCCCTTGGGGAAACAGAGACAAAGGGATTGCTTTGAATGGGAGGAGGGACAGAGTTCATTGTTCCACTTCTTGTAAAATATTCTGCCACAGCATCTGGCATCCGTAAAATTAAATTAACACACACACACACTTTTTTTTTAACTCCAAAATGTATTATATCTGAATGAAATACTGATAATAACTAAAACATTAGCAATTACTTGAGTAAATGTAAAGACAAAAATATTTTTAAATAATGTACAAACCTAAGATATTCTTCTTTACTACTCTTTTAGTGCAAACATTTTCCTTTTAATAACCTTTTATTCTTTGTTTTTCTTTCTGTTTTAACACTAAGTTCAACGGAGATGCAAACTAATAATCTCCTTTCATCACTTATATTTAAATATTTGTTGCTCCTTTACAATGTTACATGCATTGCTTGTATAAAGGTTACTTCCCCTAACACGCACTTGTATCTTCAAGAAAAATTTCCTCACATATTCAGTAGCTTTTGATATAACTACATTTCATTCTTGTGTCAATTTGTCCGCATTAAAAAGAGTTTTTATTCTTAAGGACTAAAATTCTTAAGAAATTAATAAAATTTACATTCTAAAACAATTAACTATTGGAGAAACTTAATATAGGCTCCAGAAGTAATTGAACCATTAACTGGTTTATACACTGATTAGATTGTCTTAAATCCTAAAATAAAACTATTCCTCTAGTAGTGAGTGTATTACCCATTCAAGGAATAGTAAAGAGTTTAAATTGCTGAACCACCTTATTCCCAATCCTTCCTCTGTGGCTTAATTGGAAAGGTTAGTGGGTTGTGAATTATTCTAATATGTTAAGACAGTCAAATTCTTGTTTCAGAATAAAATTCCTCATGAATTAGTACCTAATATCAGCTAATTATTTTGAATCTCCATGTTTCCTTTAAAATCTAATTTCGGAAAGAGCAGAATCTAAAAGTACATGAAAAATAACTCTCTAGTCAGTAACCTTTTTTAACTACACCAAATGCATGACATTGATACATGTTTAACTGTGACTTTGGCATCTTCTTTGTCTCGGTGGTCATCCTATACATGTTTTAAAGCATTTCTAGTGTTCACATCTGTTCAGTATAGTGCTCTGACTATATTACAAAATGTGGGAGAAAATGGCAAAAAAATGTTCCTTCCTAAGAAAACAAAATCTCCTGGGATGTGCATTTGTGCCATTTCTTTTTAATCTGTAAAATATGGGAAAAAATAACAATGAAAAATCTATAAGGATGAATAAGTTCTGATGCACATCAAATAAATACATTACACATTATTAGCATCTGTAAAGCAATGCTCATATCATACATCTGGAAACATACAGACCTCTCAGGGGTGTCCCAGACAGGATGCTGAGATGGCTGTGTTTGGTCACTAGTACAGCCCATCAGTCCTAAGATGCCACAGTCAGATACATGGTTCTTTGTAGGCCCATTAGGTTATTTGTATACCGTGAGCCTTAATCTAAGTAAGAGATGCTTAGCTTGCCATCTCTAGGCACATAGGCACAGGAGAGTTAAGTTGAATCTGGATTGTTTTAAATGTATTTAATTTGGTTTGCACCAGAACTGAAATATTATACTTGGCTCTTGTGGAATATTGTGGGGTGGGGAGAAATTTGGAAACAATCATCTGAAAGATCAATGCCATGCACCCCATGTCGTTAAACCGTGAGCTTTATTATTAGGTGTGATTTAGGCCTCTCCCTTGTGGTTAACTGGCTCCCGTCTCTTTACCCAGGACTCAGGACAGATTATCCCCCTCATTGTGGAAAGTTGTATTCGGTTCATCAATCTCTATGGTAAGCCATAAACTACGGAATTCTTATTGTAATAGCCACTAGGAAGATTAAAGTAAATGTGTCTTTCCACTCAACATTTAATTCTTGAGGAAGGGGGAACCTAGAGGACATAATGGGATCTCTCACCCTCTTTCCCTTCTGCTCTCCTTAGGTCTTCAGCATCAGGGGATTTTCAGAGTGTCTGGTTCCCAGGTGGAAGTCAGCGACATTAAAAATTCATTTGAGAGAGGTAATTGTGCGTCTATACCTTTAAGGAAGTCATCATTTTCTGTAGACTAAAATAGCACACTCATTCTACAGGTCTTCAAAACCTTTCTTTTTGCGTTTATTTTGGATATTGAGGTAAGACTCTACTTAGAATAGTTGAAAAAGGAAGCCAAAATCCTGCAGCTTTGCTATCAAGTGCAGGAAAGCACATGAGGTCTGTGTCCTGGGTTAGAAATGACAGTGAACATGCTCAGCGTGTGTCAAAGGTGGCCCAGGAAGGGCCTTAGAAGAGTGGCAAGAGCAGCCCTGGGCCTAGATAGCAAGTGTGCAAGGCAACTGCCTCATGTCTGTTTCCTTTGTTGGGAGCTTTCCTTCCTCCTGGTCCACAGGTGGCAAACACAAGGCCCGTGGGCCAAATCCGGCCCTTCACCTTGTTTTATCCGGCCCGGCGCCTTCGGCCCACCACCTTGTTTCGCTTCACTGTTAAGGAGTAGTTGCATTTCTACCGTCCTAAAATGACATTCGGCCCTTTGAAGGCAATTGTGAGGCACATGTGGCTCCTGGTGAAAATGAGTTCGACACCCCTCTCTTAGTCCCAAGCCCGGATTCCTACCCTGTGACCAGTTGGTACCTTACTCTGATTCACAACTGGCCATCACATAAGTCCTCCTAAGCTATTGATTAGCAAAAAAAAAAAAACGTCCACTTGTGATTCAGGCAGATCCAGAATCCAGTCACATTCTTTCATTTACTAATCATGCGATTTGGGATCAAGTTACTCATCCCTTACTTTGGCCTCCGTGTCCTCATTTGCAAAATTCCAGGATTGCTGTGAGGATTCAGTGTGATCCATGAAACTTCTTACCCCTTTAACGATGGCTCTTAGTTATTAATGCTTCCCAACTGTAATGATCTGGGTCTATCTACACTTCCTTACTCTGCGGGGAAGTCATGCGGGGAATGCAGAGGGGGAGGCATCATGGCGGGGAGACAGGCTGCTTTCTCCTTCTTTTGGTCCCATTTCCCCCCAGCTTGGGAAAGAGCCCTTGAAATTTTGAAACGTTGGTGGAAGAGTAAACTTGGAGCTGGATTATTTTCCTGTTCCAAATTCTGAGGCCGATGCGACGTGTGGAGCAGAACATCCTCCCCTGTCAGCAGCTGAGTGTTCCAAGGCTCTGACATTGACCACATGCAGGATAAGCTGAAGTGTAGGAAAACCTCGGGTTCCCTTGCCAGCCACCACAGACGTTCTTCTTGCTTGGAAACTCCCTTGATACTTGTTATTTGTTTGTGATCCCTTTGGGTGAGGTTTTGTCATGTTGGGCAAAAAATACATATATTTTGGTAAGTTGATGTTTACTGATTTTCCCCCACCCTAGGAGCAGAGAAAAGGGAACAAACATGTCCTTGAAAATAAACTGCCCCAAGAGGCAAAAAAATAAATTCATTAAAATGCAGTATACAAGTTTTGTGAACTTTAGAAGAGAAGAGCAGTCTTATGACTGAAAAATGGAATTTGACTTAAGGCTATGTAATATTATATTGAACTAATGGGTTTTATTTCATTTTCTCAGGGAAATGGACTCATCAAGCCACTTTCCTATTATTTTAAAACTGCTTACCATAAAGAAATAATAAAAAATCATATTTGTGATTTTTTTTTTTAAATTTCCACTTTCTATACAAATTCCTTGGTGCAGGTAGGGGTACACTTTTGAATTCCCCTGTCTGACGTCAGAATCATTCGCAATTGAAAGCAGCTTCCAAATATGCTGTGAACCAGCTGGCCACTTTGGGAAACACTCAGTCATTTCAGTGTAGGTGTTCGCAATCAGGTGAAGCCTGTATTTCTGACACATTTTGCTGATCCACATAGAATAGCCAGGCAGACCTATATTTTATCCTTTTCCCAGTAGGTTAAAAAACACAGAATGTAGTATTTGAATTCATGTCAAACTAAAATTACAGATTTTAGCTTCCAAATAAAAAGTTGGGTAAAATTTTAAATCCCACAGTATTTTATTTTAGGATTTTGGTAACTTGTAAGGGATTATTTGGCAGTATAGGATTTTTAAAAAGCTTTACTTTAGTCAACTATTTTAAGTTAATCATGGGGTGGTATGTCTAAACCAATCATTTTAATTTTAGTACCCTATAATCTTTTATAAAGTATAATTAAAAGATACACATATAGAGAGAGAAGTGTGTGTGCGCGTGTGTGTGTATGTGTGTGTAAACATATTTTTGTTGGGGGCAGGGGAGAAACTGTGCATGTAACTTTTTTTCTCTTTTAGGTGAAAACCCTTTGGCTGATGACCAGAGTAACCACGACATTAACTCAGTTGCTGGCGTTTTGAAGCTCTATTTCCGTGGACTGGAAAACCCCCTCTTTCCTAAGGAAAGATTTAATGATCTGATTTCTTGTATCAGTAAGTGGACTTTATTTTCTAGTCTTTTCCCACCAGAATCATTGCACGAAGCAGTTTCCTGGAAAAGGCAGCGTCCACATAGTCTCCCCGCCCCCACCACCACCCCTTCAGCACCAGACTTCTGAGACCATTTGTTTTCTTTCTGGATCCAAAGTGAATCATCCTCCCAGCTATGGCCTCGCCTTAGCTGAGTGGACTTTGCGCATGAACGTGCTTAGGCTCCGTAGGGCCCAAGAGCTTCCCACTTAGTGTCTGGAATAAAGCAGAAAGGCAGGTGCCAGCCAGCTCAGGGAGAGGAGGAAGTCAGACGCGTGGAAACATAACTTCTTTTTGGCTTTTGGTTCTGGTTTTCTCTGCCAATCTTGGGGGTGCGGCAATTTACCCATCTTGAATGTTACTTCAAGAAATAAGGTAAACTGAGATAAATGGTCATTCTTACAGTGCAGAAACACCAGGTGGTAATTGTCTGTCAATGGGCATCCCCAACTAATAAGGCAGCATTGCAGTGGGATTGTGAATGATATATTATGGAACAAATAATCATCATTGGAATGTGGCATTGCTGTTTTCTTCAGTGAGGGCTTTAGACGGGACGGGAGGAAAGGTGAAAAAAGTATCAGGCATTAGGTATGAACTGCAATTTCCTTCCCTACATCTAAAATTATAGTGCCCCTTTAAGTCCATTTTCCCAGGCAAGGACCTAAAGCTGACTTCCATCACATAATGAGGGTTTTCATAAGAATCAAGCTTTATTCTAATAAGGAAACGTTCTACCCCAGCTTTCCAACTTCACAACTAATCAAAAGTACTATTGATTTTGCCTCAAAAAAACCTCGCTACTCAACCCTCCTTCCCCGTTCTCACCATCATTTTCTCCCTGAAGCTGTTATTATGGTCCCTCACTTCTAGCTCCCCACCAATTGGATTATATGAGGTCTATCCAGAAAGTATTGAGCCCTGCAAACTGTTTTAATAATATTGACATTGACTCAATACTTTTGGGAAAGACCTTGTATCACTCCCCTGACCTCCTGTTTAAAATCTACTTCAGCCCTGGCTGGTGGCCGAGTGGATAGGGCACCAGCCTGCGAACCCAAAGGTTGCTGGTTCGATTCCCCAGCCAGGGCACAGGACCAGGTTCCAAGCCAGGTCTCCAGCCAGGTCTGTAGCTGGAGGCAGGTGAAAGGCAACCATACATTGATGTCTCTCTCCCTCTCTGCTGTCTCCCTTCCCCTCTCTCTGAAAAGAATAAATAAAATCTTAAAAAGAAAAATTCAAAAATAAATAAAATAAAATCTGCTTCAGTATTCACCACCTAAAGACAACCTCCTTAATATGGACAGTTCATAGAGTAGAATTCTTCCTCTGTCTGATCTCTTTCTACTTCTCTGCCTTTATCTTCCTCCACCCTGCCCTGCATACGTTATATTTCAGCAATGGCAGACTGCAGGCCTGCTGGGCCATCTCCCAGCCCTGCGCCCCAGCCCACACTGTCATCCATAGCTGTTTGATGTCTGCTATGAAGTCTGCGTCAGATGAAACAGCACAAGCAAAGGCAGGGAGGTGGGAAGCAATGTACTTGCAGTCTGCTGTTATTGGAATAGAAAGAAAACCGGGGAGGGGAGGTGGGGGATGAATGCACAGAAGTGAAAAGTGATCAGATGGAGGAAGAATTCTATTCCATGAATTGCTCCCCATAGAATACCTCCCTTCCCTAAAGCAGAATTAGTCATTTTCCACTCTATTAATGTTCCACTTCATACCTGTGTCTATAATTGTTCTCATCACTCTACATCACAGTTGGTTTTTTTTTTTTAACCCCACTGTCTTCCTCTACTAGAGAGAGAATTCAGGGGAAAGACTTAAGAATATAGGCTCTGCACCCACCCAAACAGCCCAGAAAGAAATTTTAGGCCCAAATTGCTCACCAGCTATGTGACTTTGGGCAAGTTTCTTAATCTCTCTGCACCTCAGTTTCATTAGCTACAAAGCAGGGAGGATGTTAGGTCATTATCAATAGGGTTGTGAGAATTAAATGAGTTAATACATATAAAATGCCAAGAAAAGTATCCCTCAGTTTGTTCAATGAAATGCCTGTGGTTAAACTCCACAGTCCCACAGTATCTTGATGGATTATTCAGTTTTGCAGTTTCCACACTTGGAATAGTTAAATTCCAGGCACGTAGTAAAGGCATAATTATATTTGTTAAGTCAAATATAAATGAAATAAAGAGTCAAAATTCTACCGAAATTCTTTGGTTGGCATCCATACCTAAAGCCCTGACCCTCGTTGAGTATGACTTCACCAGTCATTATTACCTTCACCCCCACCCCATACAGTCTGATGTCTTGTGGAATTCAGAAGTGTGTCTTGTGTCCATTCCAAAGCTCTGCATAGTCTGAGTCATCTCAGCAGGCCTCTGACCCAGCTGGAAAGAACTAAAAAGGAGGTGTCACACTTCTGGAATTCTCTTTGGCCACGTCCAAAGATTCCCCTCATATCGCAGCCAGAAAGCTGAAATCTGGAAAAATAATAAGCACCCTACAGTGCTTAGAGGTTTTCTAGGTATATGCATCATATCAACGTTTATACAAGCACTAGTTGGATAAAGAACATTGAGCAACATTGTCAGTTACTATTGTAAAATTATTTCACCATTTCATTGGATGAGAATTACTATTTAATTGTGGTTATTAAAAGCTGCAGCTGGTTAGTCAGAAATATCTAGGTTCAAACCATAGCTTTACCAATTTTGAGCTCAGTAACCTTGAACAGAGATTAATATGTTTATATCTTATTAAATACCTATTTCTTTATCTACTTCATAGGGTCTGTGTGAAGAATAAATGAGACAACCCATGTCTGGCATATCGTAAACCTCAATAAGTGTCACTAGTTTTCATCATTACAATTATTATAACTACTCCCACTGTAAACTTGGTTTGCATATATCAATACCTGGATTAGCTACTTACCAGGTTATCTGTTATGCTAAACATATGGGTTTTTTTTTTTTTTTAACATAATCACTTCATGCATTTGGAAAGGATGTTAGTATAATCCAAAAGTTGTGTTGGTTCCAGCATGACTTTGCCCAGCACATTAAATGTTTTGTAATAATCAAAGACATGCTTTCCACAATTAAAGAGTTAGGCTTAGCAAACTATGATGATTTATGGGGAAAAATGGGAAATCTCCAAAAATATCTTTCTTTCATGCATGTGATGCCTTACATGAAATGCTGCAAGTGCAAAAAAAGAAGCTGCAAAGACATATACCCCTATGTTAAATAAAACGATAGAGGGAATTAATGAAAGTCAGTGGATTAATAATCCTCAGGTTAAATTTTATGAAAATCATCTCCATTGGAAACAAAAACCCTTTAGGACCTTCATCTCAAAGAAGCAGGAGCCCTGGGAGTTAAGATTGATAAGGATACTAGGAACACCTACCAGTAGCGATTTAACTGTGCTAGTAAGTTAAATATTTTTTGTTAGTGCTCTAGCTATAAACTTTGATAGGTGCTAAGTGGTATGTCCCAACCCTACCTTTACCTATAAGTTCTTTTATTTTTAGTACACAGTTTTGCAGATAGGATAGTTTCAAGAACATGTGATGGCACTGTATAACAACCCCTTTTCTTCAAAATCTAATTTCTTAAAAAGAATGACTTTCTGGCTATTACCGATTTATTTCTAGGTAAGCCTTTTCTCTTACTGATGTGACCATGGTATATTTGTAGTTTTCCTGGATTTTTAATAAAATGGTAGACTATGCCCTTCATCATTATATGCTCTCATTGATATTACATACTTTTGAGGCTTTGAATGATTAATTAATTGCCTCTAATGTGAAAAAATTTTCTAGAGATTCAAAGACTTGATTTTTGCATTCAGGAGGCTAAAATCTAGTAGGTGAGATATTTATAAATAAATGTAATGTAAGATAGTATGTGATAGAAGCACAAAGTTTCAGAAATTGTAGGGGAGACAGAGCTCTCACAGAGATTGATTTATATTCATGTCATATTCTTCTGGAATTGTCATAATTGCATTTGACTTTCCCTAATATAATTGCATGTGACAGTTATTTTGTATTGAAAAATCTTCCCTTTTCATCTTTTCTAAGAGTTTACATAAGCCTCTGGAGCACCTCTTACTTTTTGTTTACCTGTTTTTGGATTGTTTGGAGAAATATTTTTTTAAGAATTATTATTATGCCACTTTTTTAAAGAATTTATTTTTTTGTGAGAGAAAAAGAAAGGGAGCAAAACATCAGTGTGTGGTTCCCTCTCACATGCGCCCAGCTGAGAACCTGGCCTGCAGGCCAGGCTTGTGCTCTGACTGGGAATTGAACTGGCAACCCTTTCATTTGCAGGCCAGCACTCAGTCCACTGAGCCACACTAGTGAGGGCTATGCCATTTTTATGCTCCTAAATACCATATTTTTTGGAAGCTTCCAGTGTATGTATTGATAGTAAAATACAATCGGTCATAGCATTTGCTTTCTTTTTCTTTCAATGTGCACTATTCATTCCCCAATTCACTGCAAATTTCTTTTTAAAAATTACTTAATCTGAAGATCTGGTGAACTCAAATGCAGTCTAAATTTGAAGTGAGAAACTTGGTTAGCATCTCAGTTTCTCACCCCAGGGTTGGTTGTTTTTTAAACCATCTACCTTGTGAATGGTTTTGTGAATGGTTTTGCCCACACAGTCTGGGCAGCTTTTAGAATGTCTGTGTAATGTGGTTCACAGATTCCTTCTGTAGGGCAGAAGTCCAAGTGACTTGCTTTAGTAGAGCTGCTCAAGCAATTCCTGGTCTCTCCTGGCTGTCTGAGGGCTAAGGGCCCAGATGACATATTTGCACTTCATTTTACATCATGTGTTATTTTTAGGTGACTGCCCTGGACATGAGAAAACATTTTGAGGGGGTGATTTTTTGGTCATTATAGAATATTTGAAAAATAAACACAAAAAAGCACAAAGATGAAAATACTGTTATACATAATGCCACTTCCCAAAGAGAATCATTGGTGTGTATGCACTTTGTTCCATTTCCTTCTGGTCTTTTTCTCTCCATGTGCACACTCAACTTTTTTTAAAAGCCAAAGTAGAGCTGTACTATCCATTGTGTTCAGAATTGATCTTCTTTTTAACTTTTTATTATAGAGAATTTCAAACATTTACAAAAGGATACAGAAAAATATTGTGAACTCCAGTATATAGTCACCTAGCTTTAACAATTTACATTTCTTGGACAAAATTATCCCAGCCTTTCTTCATCACTTGACATCATATTATTCACCTGTGTGTATATATTGCTGGAAGATGAGGAATCTTTATATATATATACAACAATACCATTATCATACCTAAAAGAAATTAATTTATTAAAATTAGAAATTAGCCAACCAGTGCTTTTTAAAAAGCAGCTATTTATTGTGCTGTTAATATATGATCACTATAGGCCCTGGCTGGTGGCACAGTGGGTAAGGAGCCGGTCTGCGAACCCAAAGGTCGCAGGTTCGATTCCCAGCCAGGGCACATAACCAGGTTGCAAGCCAGGTCTCCAGCCAGGTCCATGGCTGGAGGCAGGTGAAAGGCAACCATACATTGATGTCTCTCTCCCTCTCTGCCTCTCTCTCTTTCCCTCTCTCTGGAAATAATAAATAAAATCTTTAAAAAAAAAAAATATATATATATATGATCACTATAGAAAAATTAGAAAATCAACTAGAAAAACCAAATCACCTATATAATTCCTCTACACAAAGATAATGTTTACATTTTTAGTGTCTTTCCAGATTTTTTCTATACATGTACCTCTATACTTTTAAAAGTACTTTCTCAAGATATAATTCTCATACCATCCAATCCATCTATGAAGGTGTACAATTCAGTGGTTTTAGTATATTCACAAGATTATGCACCCATCGCCACAATCAATTTTAGAACTTTTTCGTAACTCAAAAAAGAAACCCCAATTAGCAGATACTTCCCATTTATTGTAACCACCATCACCCTCAGAAACTAGGCAACTGCTAATCTACTTTCTATCTCTAAATTTACCTATTCTGACCATTTCATAAAAATGAAATTTATGATATACGGTCTTTTATGACTGGCTTCATTCACTTAGCATATCTTAAGGTTCCTCCATGTTGTAGCATGTATCAGTACTTTCATTTATTGCCAAATAATATGCCATTGTGTGGATATACCACAATCACTTTTAATAAAAATTGTATCATATCAAGTAGCTGCGAATAAATGTGAGATAATGTTTTAGAGGTCTTCAGATGTTCTAAAATTGATTGAGGTAATGATTGATCAACTGTGAATATACTAAAAACCATTGAATTATACACCTTCTTATTTAATCTTTATGGTATTTATTTCCGTTACCATTTAGCCTCCTTATGCTTCCCTCCCCCACCCAGCAATCACCACACTATTGGCCATGTTCATGAGTCCTTTTTCCTTTTTGCCCAATCCCTCCATTCCCTGGCCTCCCCCCACACACTAGCTGTTATCCTGCTATCTATGAATCTGTTCCCATTTCCTTGTTAGTTCAGCTTCTTCACTAGAGTGTACGTATGAGTGAAATCATATGCTCTTTGTCTTTCTGCCAGCCTGCTTGCCCCCCACTCTGTACTCCCTACCAGTCTCATTGTGGTGAAGTGGTTTCTTCTGTCTGTCTGTGGTTATAAGGCTTCTCCCCAGCTGTTGTTCAGTTGGTTATTTCAGGTGATTTATCTACAGTTTAATTGTAATTCCAGATTGGTCCTGGGAGGGGGTTGGTAGTATAGCTTCCACTTACTCCTCTTCCATCTTAGATCTCCTGATTTATACACTTTAAATGTGTGAGTTATATGATAGGTAAATTATATCCCAAGAAATCTGTCATTAAAAATGTGATCGTACTGTATAGGGTGCATGTGATAAATTGGCAAAATTTTAGTAAAATAAGCGACATACCACAAAAGTGTTGTATTTTTAAATAAATTTATTCTTACATATAAATACATAAGCACAGTCATTATTTTTTTATTTGTTAAGAAAAAGCCTCCATTTGCTGCAATGATAGATTTGATTCAACTTCAGAATCTTGGGCACACTTTAACTTTTTTTTATCCCTGGACATCATCATGTTTTCAATCTTAGCTTTAACAGCCTGTTTATTGGAATGAGGTTGTTTATTAACTTCTCTTTCACAAATGCTTCATACATAATAGTCTAAAGGATTTGCATCTGGTGAACTAGGCAGCCAGATTTCCTTTGACCAGAATTTAGGAACATTGACACTGAGAAATTCCTGCACCTTTTTGGTGTTATGTGCTGGTGCACCATCTTGTTGGAAGACAAAATGATGTCCATTTACAACTTGCTTCACCCACTGTACAACTACTTCTCTCAACATGTCAAGGTAAACATCCTGGATCTTCACTGATGATCTCTTGGATTTTGTGTACAATATCTGGATTTGTGCTATCCATGCATACCTTACACATTTTCCTTGGTGTGACGACATCAGGATCAACATCATACACCTTCTTCACGTTATCAACTGTACATAAAGGGATATTATTGAAGTCCACAATTTTCTTAGCAGTTCACCCTTTGCGCAGTCCAGAAATTATGGTTGCTCTAACATCCTATTCCTTCAACGTGACTATTGCTCTCAGAATTTAATACTTTATATCTGAAACAATGATATTAAATCATAACCTTAGAAACAGTTTTTCAGAATTAGTAAGAAGCACGTGAAATAAGGAGATGCAAAGTTATTGCCAGTTGATCGTGTACAACCTCTATTTGCTCTTTATAAACCACTTTTTAAATTCAATGATGTTACTAACATTTTCTCATATCAGTAAATATTTTCAAAATACATAGAGATTTTAGTATCCATGTAATGGTTTTTATTTTATATAACAAATTCTTTAGTTTTAGAAATGTAGATTATTTTCAGTGATTTTATAATTATACAAAATACTACGATGACCTCTTAGTTCATAAATCTATTTCCTTATTTCTAATATTTTCATGAAAAAAAAGTTTTTCAGTTCTTTTCCTGGTACCCTAGTGTATGTTTTTGTCACTAAAAATTATTTCAGCTTTATTGCAAAAATGATGGTTTTCTCTCCGAACTTTAAATTTGTTTGATGCCTTATAATAACTTTATTTTATGCATAAAAATGTTTTCTAGACTTAGTATCTGAACTGAATAGGTAAAGCTTCCTAGGCTAAAACTCAGTTTCTTTACTAACTTTAATATTATAACTCAGCAGAGGAAAAACATTATGTATATATCTTTACAGTGTTACTAATTAACTAGGAAAGAACACCATGGCTTAGTTCACAGAAGTCAATCTATTAATAGTTAATGAGAGTTGCTAGTGTTTTGTTTCCTTTCTTATCTAGAACAGCAGCTGGTAAGTCATCTCAAGACTAGGCTAAGATCCATCCAGATGTATTAGAACATCTCCCTGCTTTTCTCACTATTACACACAAACAAATTGATTAGTTCTTTGACATTGTTAGAACCTAACCATGAACCTAAGTGCCCCAGCCTGTTAAATTCACCTTGAGAACTGCTTTTTGGGGTATAAAGCTCAGAAACATTTGTGTGCTTGCTCTTTAATAAACCATTTCTTTTTTCTTTTTTTTTAATTTAATTTTATTGTTGTATTACATTCATCCCATTTCTCCCCCCCCTCCTGCTCTCCCCACTCCTGCCACACCCTTCCAGTCCCCACCACCACCAAAGTCAATCCCGCTTGTCCCTGTCCATGGGTCTTCCATGCTAATTTCTTGACTAAACTGCTTCCCTTCTTTGCCTCCCCCACCCTCCTCTCTGCCCACTGAAGGTCTGTTCCTTATATTCATGTCTCTGGTTCTGTTTTGCTTGTTTGTTTGTTTTGCTCATTAGTGTCCTGTGATGGGTGAGCTCATATGGTGTTTGTCTTTCACTGACTGGCTTATTTCACTAAGCATAATACTCTCCAGTTCCATCCATGTTGTTGCAAAAGGTAGGAGCTTCTTCCTTCTTTCTGCTGTGTAGTGTTCCATTGTGTAAATGTACCAAAGTTTTTCAATCCATTTATCCACTGATGGGCACTTAGGCTGTTTCCAGCACTTGGCTGTTGTAAATAGTGCTGCTTTGAACATAGGTGTACATAGGTTCTTCTGAATTGGTGTTTCAGGCTTCTTTGGGTATAACCCTAGTAGTGGAATTGCTGGATCAAAAGGCAGCTCCATTTTTAGTTTTTTAAGGAAATTCCATATCGTTTTTCATAGTGGCTGCACCAGTCTGCATTCCCACCAACAGTGCACCAGGGTTCCCTTTTTTCTGAATCCTCACCAGCACTTGTTGTTTGTTGATTTGTTGATTGCATTCTGACAGGTGTGAAATGGTTTTAGTTTGCATCATTCTGATGACTAGTGATGTTGATCATTCTTTCATATGCCTTTGGGCCCTTTGTATGTCCTCCTCAGAGAGGTGTCTGTTCAGGTCCTTTGCCCATTTTTTAATTGGCCTGTCTGTCTCCCTGGTGTTGAGTCACATAAGTTCTTTATATATTTTGGAAATCAAACCCTTATCTAAGATTTCGTTGGCAAATGTTTTCCCATTCAGTAGGTTCCCTTTTAATTTTGCTGGTTTTCTTTAGCCAAACAGAAACTTTTCAGTTTGATATAATCCCATTTGTTTATTTGTTCCTTTATTTCCTTTGCCCTTGGAGAAGTGTCAGTGAAAATATTTCCGTGTAGGATATCTGAAATTTTACTTCCTATGTTTTCCTCTAGGACTTTTAAATAAACCATTTCTAAATATGGCCATTAATTTCCTTCCCTGCCTTCAAACCTGAAGATAAATTTGCATTATTTGATTTATTATTTGTTTTCTGACAAACCAGTACTTATGTAAATACTTATTTACATATTTACATAAGTATTTGTTTATGTAAATAGTACCACAGAAGAACTGTACTTTCCAGTAATGGCCATTTGAACATTTTGCCATTTCCTGAAGTAACTTGTGATTTGTGGGGTATCTTGGACACACATTTATACAGAGCTGTGAGACCCCCATTTTGGTAAGTTAGGATTTTGACATGGGGACCTTGCCATGCTAGAAAAAGAACATAAATTCGCCTGTGGAGCTTGGAGCATGTGACTGAGATTGGATGAGTGCTACTTTTACCCCATTACTCAAGATCTGAATTGTGGATGCGAAGCCCCGCATAAAGGAAATCCAAATAAAACACTGGTTTTCCTCACTGACTGCTTTTCTGGGAGGAAGAAAAGATCCACTTTTCATGCAGCTTAAGATTATGAAAGACCTCAATGGCCACACCCATAGCCAGCTAGGAATGTGCATTAATCATTGTCCTTAGCCACCTGGACTCGGGAGGGTCACTGAGTCATTTGTAGCAAGTAAGGCTGCCGTGGGCTACAGGCTGCAAGCCCGTGCCGTAGCCAGTCCGGTAATGTAATATCTCAGCCCCACTCCCAGCCATCGTGGCCGAGGTCTTTGGGACAGATAGATGAGCTGCTACTTCAGGAATGCCAGCAATTCTGTTTTGTTTTGATTTATGTTTACTGTAGTCACAGAGAATGTGTGCCTGACTCACTTAATTCTATCTAGTCCTTTTGGTGTCTCATTTTTTTCATTCCTGTTGCTTTTCTCTCCTGAAATCTTTCATTTGCAACCCCCAGTGCCCCTTTCCAATTTTTTTTCCAATTGTAGTAAAATATACATAGCATCAAAATTTACCATTTTAACCATTTTTAAGTATACAGTTTAAGGGCATTAAACCATTCATTTCCAGACAGTTTTCATTATCTTGGACTGAAACTTTGTATCCATTAAGTAATAGCTATCCATTTCTCCCTTCTTTTAATCTCTGACCAGCACCATTCTGTTTTTGTCTCAATGAATTTATTCTAGATACCTTACATAAGTGGAATCATACAACACCTGTCTCTTTGCATCTGGCTTATTTCACTTAGCATAATGTCTTCAAGGTTTGTTCAGTCTGTAGTGTGTATAAGAATTTCATTCCTGGCCCTGGCTGGTGACTCAGTAGATAAGGTGCTGGCCTACGAACCCAAACATCTCTAGTTTGATTCCCAGCCATGGCACATAACCAGGTTGCAAGCCAGGTCTCCAGCCAGAGCCATAGCTGGAGGCAGATGAAAGGCAACCAATACATTGGTGTTTCCCTCTCTTCCTTCCCCTCTCTCTAAAAATAATAAATAAGTAAATGATTTTTTAAAGAATTTCATTCCTTTTTTAAGACTGAATAATATATATATATATTTTTTTTTTTTTTTTAAGATTTTATTTCATTATTTTTAGAAAGAGGGGAAGGGAGAGAGGCAGACAGGGAGAGAGACATCAATGTATGGTTGCTTTTCACCTGCCTCTAGCCACAGACCTGATTGGAGACCTGGTTTGCAACCTTGTTATGTGCCCTGGCTGGGGAATCGAACCGGCGACCTTTGGGTTCACAGGCCAGCGCCTTAACCACTCTACTACCAGCCAGAGCCTCTGAATAATATTTTATCAAGAGTATATACCATCTGTCCATCAATGAACATATAGGCTATTCCACCTCCTGGCTATTATGAATAATGCTGCTATGGAATTGGTATGTAAATATCTATTGCTCCAATTCTTTTAAAGTAAAATTTGAAACTGTCTTTATGGAGTAGGGGAACTAAGTTTCGAGCTAAAAGATAGAAGCAAGAGGATCTTGAATTAACATTAAGCCCCTTGGAAGTAATGCCTGTATCTTCTTCTAGCCTGAAAATTACTTGCGTCCTCTGGGATTTGACAAAGCTATATAGATATACTAGATATAGATAGATATAATGCATTAAAAGTGGTTCCTTTTGCATTCCTTCCTTTCCTTTTCTTTTTTTTCTTGAAGGCCTCAAAGCTAATTTTCAACTGTTAACACCCTCTCATTGATAGTTGACCATAACTCTACACTGAGGATTAGCTTAGAGATGCAGTAGGCCTAACTCTTGAAATACTCCTAGGTCCCCAGTAAACAATGGCAGTTGTTTTGTTGTTATTTTGTTTTTACCTGTAACCCTTATATGTTTCTATAAGTGACTGAAAAAAGTGTAGAAGGTATTGCCTGCCAATCAGGGGACCATTAATGGACAATTCATCTTTAGAGTTTATTGTTTACACTAATATCTTTTTTTTTTTTTTAAGGTTTTATTTCATTATTATTTTTAGAAAGAGGGGAAGGGAGAGAGGCAGACAGGGAGAGAAACATCAATGTATGGTTGCGTTTCACCTGCCTCCAGCCACAGACCTGACTGGAGACCTGGCTTGCAACCTGGTTATGTGCCCTGGCTGGGGAATCAAACCTGCGACCTTCAGGTTCGCAAGCCAGCGCCTTATCCACTGTGCTACCAGCGAGGGCTACACTAATATCTTAAACTTAGTGACTATTTGGTTTTGCAGCATGAACGTAAAATCATTTATGCACACACAATTTTTAATGACCAAGGGAATTAATGCTAGTAAATCTCAATGTATACTTTTAAGAAGGGGTCATTATATGGATAATTTCACCTTTGAGAGATTTTGCTTGTTTGTTAAGATAGACTTTCTAGATATAGATATGCTAAATTATCTTTTTATCTTTAACCGAAAAGAGCAACAAGTCATTTATTTTAGGTAATAACCTTTTAACCATTTAACTTTAGATATGAAACAATGATCTAGCTGCGCCTAAGTATATAGCATTTATAGATGCAAAATGCCCCCATTCCTATTAAGCTCTCAGTGAGTTGCAAATTACTTCATCTGTAGCTATTTTATTTGTCTCTCTGTACAATGTGGGTTGGCCATGTGGCCCATGATACTGCCATGGAAGACAAGTAGATTACTCTGGGGTGTGTTTTGGTCCTACTAGGACAATGGACTGAATTAGGTGGAAATGTTGATAAACTTTATTATTGAGTTCTTGTGGCCTGAGTAAATTTATATTCCTGTTTAATAACTTTTTTTTTAAGCCTCTCATTCCCTCTTTTCAGAAAAAAAAATCGAGATCATTGTCTGGAAAGTGTATTAAACATAGCACTTAAACTCAACACATGTGCCCCTAACCTACATTATTCATAGTGTTGGTTTCTTTCCCGTTTTGAAATACTTTTTTACAAATTAAAAGTCAGGATATAGGTGTATTTATTTCAATGTTACTGAAATCACACTTATTAATTATAGGTTAATGTTGGAAAATTTAAAGTATTATAAGAATGTTAATTGGATGATCATATTTTACTTACATTCTGGGATTAGAGTTTATGAAATCCCATTTTCTAAAAGATGCCAGCAATAGTTCCAGCTATGACATGCTCAGAGATGGAAATGAGAGTGATTTGTCCCAAGGATCCTAATAAATGATTTGTTGTTTTGTGAACTCATCAAGGGTTAAATGAGGATATTCCTAATGTACTTTTCACTTCCTCAGCCAGCAGAGAGAAGAATAAAATGCCTAGGTAACTGGGTGGTTTTTTACGTGGGAAGTAGCTGGGTCAGCATTTGAGATTCTGGAGACCTGAGCTTGGGCTGAGGAATTGAGGCAGCAGTCCTCAGTCTGGGCTGCGTAAAAGAATCTTGGGCATCAGCATTTTTTAAATTGTCCCAAGTGATTCCAGGTCAAGGTTGAGAACCACTGGTCAAAGAGAATTAGTATAGGAAACTGAGTTAGGAGAGTATTAGGATGGTCCAAGTTAGAAATAATAAAGATTCCAACTCAGAAATTCCATTGAGGTACCTAGAAGGTAGAAACAACAAGGCTTATTATGACCCACACGAGGAGGAAAATGAAGCCAAGGTATCATCTTCCTAAGAGTGACCGTCCTCACCTTGAGGGTGGAGGAGGCTGACACTAAAGAAACAGCTAGAGAGCCTTGGGGGATAATAACCTTATTTGTGTATGGGAAAAGGTTAAAAAAATTTTTTTTTTTAAAACCCTGAGGATTGGGAAGAGACTCAACTGGCGATAGTGCCAGAAGCTAAAGCCTGAGGTTTTCAAGTTGGATACATGAGTATCTCAAGAGCCATTAAAAATAAATGTAGTAATGTGAAATTATAGTAGGCTTTTAAAATGTTTTTGAAATATTTTTTTCAAATGTATGCTTACAGGCAATCCGCCAAGTTGTATTTTATAAAGATACTTTGAAATCCAAAAAGACAGCCAGACTTAGGAAATATAGAACTGGTTCTAGATCCAACACCCCCCCTCTAGCAGCTAACCTCGGTACACCAGGAACCCAGTTCTCATTCTCCCATGCCTACCACACAGCATTGTTTTCTACATTAAATTAGACAATGAATGTGAAAATACATTGTAAAATACAGACTATTATGCAGATAATGGATTATTAACAATAACCTTTTTCCTGCTGATTATAAGCACTTCAGGACTGAGAGAGACACTTTGGACAATTTGTATTCCTAGTAACGAGGTAAAATGATATGAGAAAGGTGCAGATACCAGTTTCTTCAGAAAGCTCACTGTCCTGTAGGGAAGATAAGATACGGAATGAATCTCTGTAAACACCAGGGTGTAAGTTGTGTGCGAGCAGGAATCCTGTCACTGATGGACTCCGAATGCCTACCTCAGTGCTTGAAACCAAGTAGGCTCTCCTAAAATATTTTGTTTAAAAAATGGATGAAATAGTATAATACAAAGTGAAAATGATATAAGTAAAGTACTATGGTAGTTTCGGGGAAGGACTTACCTGAATCACAGTAATATAGGATAAATTCATGAATAACGGGGTGAACAAGAACATCCCCTGCAGCTACTTTAATTAACATGGAGTAAAAAAGAAGTTGAAAACGTATCAGATGCAAAATCTAGAAATGGAAGCAAGTGAAAAATGATGTTATAAATCTAGGAGATTCTGAGTTGCTCAAGGCCAAGACCGTGAAAATCAGAGGAGACAGGGATGGGTCACAGGAGAAGCCTTCAGAGATGGTGTTACGCAGGGCTGATCACTCACTCGCCGTATTGCTTATGATTACATCTCATTTGAGGACAAAGGACTGCTTATGTTCAGCCATGAAATTCGGTTCTATAATGTTGAGCTTTAAATGTGGCAAGTGAAAGGGCCTTGACCATATCCTCTTCTGTCTGCAGGAGTTGATAATCTCTATGAGAGGGCGCTTCACATCCGCAAACTCCTCCTGACCTTGCCCAGGTCAGTCCTTATAGTGATGAGGTACCTCTTTGCCTTCCTCAATCAGTAAGTACTCTTAACACCCTGCCAAAATGCCCATCTTAATTATGTTGCTCAGAACTGTGGCTCTGAATGCTGCCTTTGTTCTTGGATTCTGTAAAATGTACGTTGGGTTTCATTTATCAGCAGCCACAGATGATGGAATATAGACTGAAGGTACCTTTTCCCTCAGCAGATCAAGGTCATCGTACGATAGATGAAAGGTGCAGAAACGATGGCCATAAATGCAAAATTATACAAATATCACTAAAAAGAACACTTTCCAGTGAAATATGTGTTTTTCAAACTTTCATCCAAAGCTAATGTCATGAATGTTTTTGTCAAAATGATGTACACCACCTGCTCACTGCGGAAAATTTCTGTGATTTTTAATGTTGTAGTCAGGGAAGGAGGGGAATTGTAGATGCAGCTTATACACAAATCCAAAAAGGAATTTCTGCAAATCCACTACAACAAGACCTTCTTAAGCAAAAGTTACTTCTAGAACCTCTATTAAAAATGTAGCAGAAGTCTTTAAAAGTTACCGCATTATTTTCAAAGAAATTGCTTTTAATTTAAGCAGTTTGATTTTCAGTACTAATACAGGGGCTCTGTTGTAAGAGCATCTTCCCCAAGTTGCATCTAAGAGTCCTGTTGCTAATCAGTGTTCCAGTCAAGCAATTGGAAATAAATCCAGGGGGAATTAGTGTGGGGAGTTGCCTTCTCATCCTGGTATGGATTCTACCTTCCTACAATTAGGATATTTTCCCTTCTCTATTTCACTAGAGGTTTTGAGCTCTGAAAAGCCATGGGGACTTTTTACAACCCTGTTGACTGTTCCCGAAATCATGCCCATTCAGGTTGACCCTAGAAACCAAGTCCCATCCACTAGGGGAATGCTGGCAGGGAACCGTACAGAATGGAACTAAAACATCCACAAATGGCAAGAGGAACCCATTTGTGCAGCCGTCACCACTGGAAATAAGCAGTATGTAAAGGGATGGTTATAAACCATGATTAGGTTATATAGAGGCCATAAAATTTCACCTTGGACCACTGGCTGGTGTGGTTCAGTGGATAGGCACCAACCTGCAAACCCAAGGATCACTACCGGTTCGATTCCCAGTCAGGGCACATACCAGGTTGCAAGCCAGTTCTCCAGCCAGGTCCCCAGCTGGAGGCAGGTGAAAGGCAACCATACATTGATGTTTCTCTCTTCTTTTCTTCCTCCCTCCCTCTCTAAAATAATAATAATAATGAGTAAAATATTTTTTAAAAATTCACTTTGAAATAGGCCTACTAAGTGAAATCACTATGTTGTATGCCTGGAACTAATACAATATTGTGTGTAAACTGTAAGTGAAATTTTGTTAAAGTATATATTTTTTTAAATATTAAGCCTAGTCACCCAGGCAGTTGTAAAATCTGAAGGCTCGGCATTTTCACCTTTAATTGCATGAGCCTCCTATCCCCCAATCTGGAGTACCTGGCATTCCTGCAGGTCCTCTCCTTCCACGCCGGCCTGACCAAATTCTCCTGATACACCTGACCAAAACCAGCTGCTAACCAATAAACCAACAGGCTAGAAAAGCAGGCTGTGAATCAAGGAGGTCCTGGAAACCTGACTGCAGCTCATCATGGATCTCAGCAGAATGATGAGGGACGTGAATCAGGCAGCTAGAGTCGCTTCCAGGATTTCTACCCAAAGATCCACGCTGGCTCCCGGCAGCTGCTTTCATGCGGAGACAAGAACTGGGCCCTTGGGCAGGATGCTTGCAACAGGAATCTGCATATTCTTCTTCAATTATAAAGTCGAAACATAGATAAATTACATTGTTGTGTCAAGTGTTTGCCTTTCAAGCCAGCACTGAATCAAAGACCCAGAAAGATTAACTGTGACTTTCCCCATGGAGCTTAAGTTTATCTTTTGAAAATTAGACCTTTCTTACTCTGAGTCTCACTTCTCCTTCCTGCAGATCAAGATGATCTGTAATGCGATCATGGCTGTGGTTGTGAACTGTTTTTTAAAAGATTGTATGTCTGAGAAGTGGTAGAAGGGAAGACATATGTTAGCTGTGGAAATTGTGCTTTTGTGTTTTCTACTTTCTGGGCTATCTGATTTCCGAAAGAGGGTAAAATATCATGTCATGTGGTTCTCCGTTTCTTTGTGCCTGTCACCATCTTACAAAGGTACTTTGGTATCTTCTTTCTCCTTCCATTTGTCATCTGTGCAAGTAGATTTTACATTTCAAGATTGACATTTTATACACTGAAAGATAACATCTCTAGGTTCTCCCTGGAACAGTATCTTGCTCATGTGTTAGGTGCACAGCCGTTAAAGAGCTGGCTTATTTTGAGTGCCCCGTGGAAAAATATCATACAGCTGTTCATTGAATTGAATTTAGAAATTAGTGCTAGACAACTGGAAATCTCCCCATAGCCTGTAGTGTCCCTGCTTTAAACAGAATGAATTAAGGATTCTTGTCCCCTTCTATTCATCTCGTGTTGGTAATCTTACGCAAAAGCAAATTATAGAGTCTGGAGTTGTTTGCTTTCACTCAGTGGTTACAAAGAATGGGTACTTTGTTTTCCTCTAGGCTTCCCTTGAGATTTATAGGAGAAAACTGAAATTTGAGATGTTTTTGAGTACAATGTTAAAGATCTCCATAAAGCTTTATGGAATTGCTACTGTCCCCAGATTGATTTGAGCCCCACTGTCATGTGTACGAATGAAACTCACGTAGTTGATTCCAATGTCCATTGTAGTAGATTATCTTCAGCTCCCTTGTGGCTTTGAAAAATGCCTCTGAACTAGGCAAGTAAGATTTTTATTCCATCCTGGCTGGTAGCACAGTGGATAAGGTGCCGGCCTGCGAACCCATAGGTCGCTGGTTCGATTCCCCAGCCAGGGCACATAACCAGGTTGCAAGCCAGGTCTCCAGCCGGGTCCGTAGCTGGAGGCAGGTGAAAGGCAACCATACATTGAAGTTTCTCTCCTTCCCCCCCACCTCCTTTCCTCTTTCTCTGGAAATAATAAATAAAATCTTTTTTAAAAGAATAATTAAAAAAAAAAAAAAAAGACATTCCCCTTTCAGTTTCTATCTGGTTGAAGGGTTATAAGTTTTTTTACTTCCTTCAGTGTTTGCTGAGTTAAGTCAAAGTAGAATGAAATATCGTTTTATTCTAATAACAAAAAAATGTTTTAGATCCCTGTTTTTCAGAGTATGGAGTATCTTATTAAATATCAATGTTCTTTTTTCCCCACTTATTCTTTTATAACTCCTGTCTTGCTTCCTTTCAAAGCCTTTCCCAGTACAGTGATGAGAACATGATGGACCCCTATAACCTAGCCATTTGCTTTGGCCCAACATTGATGCCCGTCCCAGAAATCCAGGATCAAGTGTCTTGCCAGGCTCACGTGAATGAAATTATCAAAACCATCATCATCCATCATGAGACTATTTTCCCAGATGCTAAAGAGTTGGATGGCCCTGTTTATGAGAAATGTATGGCTGGAGACGACTACTGGTAAGTTCAAAAATTTTAGTCCTTCCCCTGGAAAAATCATGAAAGTTCTAAGTACCAACTTTTTTCTTCCTCTTTCTTTTCTCTTTCTTTCCTTCCTTCCTTCCATTCTTCCTTCCCTCCTTCCTTCTTTCTTTCTTTCCTTCTCTCTCTCTCTCTTTTCTTTTTTTCCCCAAACCCTTATGTTGAGGGCTGACTTTTAATAGATCACAGTGGGATGGTTTATCACCAGGTTCCCCCACCAATGTAAGTTGTGTGACAGCTGAGGGGACGCCTGGTTTCCCAAGGTGAAGAGTTCTATACACCTTATGGGACTGGGTTCTGATGCCCAGGCACCAGACAGGGCGCTGCATATCAACTTTTAATAAAAAGAATTGAACATAAACTGCCATTGCTTCTTATTAACAAAAATGGAGCAACAGGAGGAACACTGGAGATAAATTGGAATGCTAAGACCCATGACAACACTGGTATCTTATTATAGAAATTCATATTCATCCCTTCCTTTTCCCTAAGGATAACATCTTTTTAGATACATCTACCCTTATCATGGCTTTTGTAGAGAATAAAGGTTTCGATATTATATAGAGCTATTTTAATTTTTACTATTACATCAAGAAAAGATAATTGACAGATTTTATTTTCATTCTGAAATAGTTTTTATTCTGTATAAAGTGGTTTCAAAATCGTCTTTTGTTTTTCAAATATAAGGGTTTGTCTTTATTTTAATTTTTTTAATTTTATTTATTTATTTTTAGAAAGAGGGGAAGGGAGGGAGAAAGAGAAGAAGAGAAACATCACTGTGTGATTGCTTCTCACATGCCCCCAAACAGGGACCTGGCCCGCAACCAATGCATGTGCTCTGACTGGGAATCAAACAGCGACTCTGCTTCACAGGCCAGCACTCAATCCACTGAACCGTACCACTCAGGGCTCAAAATTCTCATTTTTAAAGAAGTCCTATCAACCAAGTGTATTTTTATTCTTACTAATATTATTCTAAACAATTGTAGTAATGGTTATTTTGAGCACGTTTATTACATTAATATATTGTTGAGATAAAAATGTATTTTTTAACTTATTTTAAATCGAAGTTATTAGGGTGATATTGGTTAATACAGTCATATAAGTTTCAGGCATATACTTCTATAATACATCATCTGTATTTTGTATTACATGTTCACCCAACGTTCAATCCCCTTCCATCACCATTTATCCCTCTTTACCCTCTATAATCTCCTTTTACCCGCCTTTCCCTCTGGTTATCACTGTTTTTAAATATAGCAGTACAGACACCTTTCATTAACTTGGTAAAAATGGAAGAGAAGTGGGCATTAAATAATACCAATGATAGAAAACCCTGAAAGGTGTATGTTCACTATTTGATACATAGGTTCCAGCTTCTAAGAAATCATACACAATAAAAGTAGCTTTGATTTCTTGAGCCCCTATGCATACCAGCTACTCAGTTGCATGCGACCTCTTTAGCTCCTCACAATCACTGTACCAACTAAGTCAACACAGGCTAAGGAACCTGTTCAAAGACTGGTGATAACTTGAGACAACCCGGGTCTGTCTGATTCCAAATCCCACATGAGTCCTCCCAACTCACCAGCTTCCTCCCAGCCCATCTCTGAAACTGCCCCGCACAGCTCAGATGCTGGAGCAGCTAGAAATAGAAGTGTCTAAGCCTTCATTCTCCACCCTCCCTGAAACTCTTGTTCCGTTTGCCTTACCAGGGATGAAGTAGAAGTAGAATAAGTAGCTGAAAGATCTTAAGTAACTAAAGGCACATTCATTTTTCACTTAAACCACAATATGATCTTAAACCAATGTGGTCATGTGCCTTAAGAAAACTGGGAGTTGACTCTTTCCAGAAGTACTGCTTTCTAAATTAACAACAAAGTATGATGGATGCCAATTCTATAGTATATCCAGCAATTTACACATGAAATTCAATGCAAAAATATTTACTTGAACACTAAACTGTGTGCAAGGTCCTGACTGACTTTGGCTCTGAGAAGATAAATGAATAAATATGTGGATGTCTGATCAATAGCATTTGATGTGTTGTACTCTTGGACTTTTTGGGGTTGCTGCTTTTTTAGAGGAAAAACCCATAATAAAGAGTCTTGCAGCCATAACATGTGTTTGATTGTGTCTTTCCCCATACATAGTATTCTCCATGGGTATTGCTCATTCCAAACAGAAAAATCAATAATACAGTAGTTCCTCTTATCACCCAGCATCAACAGTATAAATGAGCTTTTACAGTAAAGTCAGACTTGTATTTGTGTGCAATGCATATTTTATTTATCAGCATGCATCTGAGGAGAGGTAGTAGTAGTTGTAAAGGGTAAGTCTTCTCAAAGGATAAAATCATAAGTCACATAAATATATAGCAAACATCTGTCAAGGAAAGATGAAAAAATATAATCAATTCAAAGCAGAAATCAAAGAGCCATCAATTTATAGATAATAAAGAATGTTGAAATGAATGCAAAAAATGGTACATCCACAGAGCAATAATCATATTCCACTAGACCTCAACAAATTTTCATTTCTATGGATAAGAATTATTTGTAACGCTGCAAGTTCACTTTGTCTCTACAGAGTTGTACAGTAACTTCTGTACAAGGTTATTGTACAGAGATGAAGGGACACACCCTCCCATAGGACCAGATCATTCTTGGAGGCTCCGGCATTCCATTAAAAAGCTATCCAGTAACTCTTTTGCCATTCTAAATCTTCTGTTTTGCCTTGCAGTAGCAATTGTTCATTTTTTAAATTCTTTCCACTTTGGCTTCACACGAATTTCTATTTCCACTCCACAGCGACAGTCCGTACAGTGAGCACGGTACATTGGAGGAAGTGGATCAGGACGCTGGTACAGAGCCCCACACCAGTGAGGATGGTATGCCCTGTGTTCATGCTACTGTAAAACTAGTCTCTAAAGAATTGCCTAAATTAAGAATTCAGCAGAAACAAAATGTGTGTATAAAATAAGAAGGATAACATTACCTTGAACACCCATGGAACCACAACCAAGTTTCAGAGAAAGGACATCATTGCCTTTGTGCTCCCCTTTCCCATTGCCTTCCTCACCCTCAAGGGTAACCACTACATGTCTGTGGTTTGTTCCTTCATTTCCTATTTAACTGAACTTTCCATAAATGGAATCATACTGTGTAGATATTCCATTATTTCTTTCCACTCAGTGTTATGTTCCAGAGATTCATCCACGTGGTAGTGTACAGTTATAATCATTTAATTTACTACTGTATATTGTTTCATTGTACTTATCTACTTCATTATTGATGAATATGTGGGGTGTTATCTATTTTTGCCATTTAAAAACAGTGCTGCTATGAATATTTTGAACATGTATCCATCCCACTGCCAATGTACAGGAGTTTCTCTAGGATGAACCCACCTAGGAGTAAGCTCATTTTCAACTCGACTAGATATTGCCAGACTATTTTTGAGAATGGTTGTAATGATGTACAGTTCACCAGCAGTGTATCAGCCCTTCAGTTATACGTATTTACCAACACTTGATTTACTTTGCGTTTCTGTGGTGCCGATGAAGATGTCTTTAAATATAGTGTATGAATAGAAAATGTGGGGTATAGGAAGGACAACAGATCAGGAGATGATTGCCAGTGAAGATACTGTTTCTCACCGAAGGAAGGACCACAGCACAGCTTGGGCAGCCACGGAATTTTTAAAACCAGAGTCTGTCATGAGGAAGGGAAAGGGAGCCTTTGAGCAAAAGCCTTTGTTGTGGTTTCCACCAGAATAGGAGAAGCAAGATAAGCAGGTTTGAGGAGCTCTGGGGCATAGGCACTATCTCTCCTTGTCTGGTACCTGGCCCTGAGGTGATTGCAGCAGGTGGATCCAGCCTGTGAGAGCCCCAGAGGGGAGGTGGTTGGGTGTGGGCTTGGGATTTGTCGGCTTGTATCTGAAAGGACACTCCAGGTGAGTTGTTTACTCTCTGTTGCAGTTGGCTGACTCTGGGAAGGGCAGCCCCTCCAGGGTCAACAAGGCCCTGGATAGCAGAATACAGAAAATAAAAAATCATGGTTAATACAGATATACTCACTTTTATATGTTTAAATTTCTTCTTTTGTTAAATTCCTATCACGTTTCTGGGTTTTGTTTGTTTTGCTTGGTTTACTTTGGTTTGGCTCTGTTTTTTTCTTATTTCTAAGAATTTATTGTGGCTCTGGATCAGGGTCTTTTGCTGGGTTTATGTTTTACAAGTATCTTCTGCTCTGTAGCTTTTCTTTCATGTGTTTATTGCTTCTTTTGCTAAAAGGAGGATCTTAATTTTAAAGGAATTCAAGGTTCTTTTACTTTGTGTCTACTTTAAGAAGTCCTTCCAGGCCCTGAGGTAATGAAGAGAAGTCTTCCATATTCTCTTTTGTATCTTTTCAGGTTTTGTTTTTCACATATAGGTCTTTATTCTACCAGTAATTGATTTGGAAGTATGGTGTGAGGTATGGAGTCAGTTCCTTTTTCTCCACATGGATCCACAGCGGTCCCCCCTGCCTCAGCATTGATTGTCCTTTTCTATTGCCCCACACCTCTGTCACAAATCAGGTGCCTTCTATGCATGAGTCTGTTTCTGGGCTCTGTTCTTTTTCACTGGTCTACTTATTTATTCCTATAGCACTATCTTAATGTTTATACCTTTTAGTAGATTTTCATCTTTGGCAAATCATGACCCCTGACTGTCCCTTTGAACAATTCTTGACCTTTTTGCAATTTTATGTAATTTTTAGACTCAATCTTTCAAGTTCTTCAAACAAACAAACAAACAAACAAACAAAAAAACCTGTTGGGGTTTTGACTTCAGTTATACCGATAGTGTGTGCGTGTGTATAAATAGGGAGAGAATTGATATTTTATAATATTCAGTCTTCCAGTTCATAAACATATTTCTAGTTACTTCACATTTACCAATAAACTGTTATACTTTTCTTTGTAGAGATCTTTTTTTCTTTTTCTGATGTCTTAAGCTTAATGTTTAACATTACTTTTCAAGCACTTTTTTAATATAACATATAAAGCTGTCATTTATCTCATTGTTCTTTAGCTGTATGCATGATTCTTTGATTCTTTCTTCAGCTGAGGCTAATCTGCTTTAAACTCATTTGTTGGGTTTTCTTTTCTACTTGTTCTTTTGGGTTACTTTTGTATTTGCTGCTTGGTCACTTTTTATAGTTCTCTGCTCTGTGTTCATAATATTAATCCTTTCCATTGTTTCAGATCTTGGGTCTGATCACTCTAATGTCTGCAGTCTTCCTGGCTTTCGCTCATCGAGTCTGATTTTTCAATGTGTTTTGAAAATTTTTAAATATTTTTTGGAACTTTGTAGAATTCCTTTAGGCTTATTTGAAAGTCAATACCTCCAGAGAGGATTTGCATTTACTTCTTCCTAGGGTACATCCATCTTAGGATCACATTGAATTTTTAGCTTGAGGTTTTCCATGCCACCCAGGTAATCTGAGCTCAATCTGCAAACCTGCCTGTGGCCTGAAATTGTAGTTGTAATTCTCAGATGTGATTTGGTCCAAGGTTTGAGTTAGATGGTTCCTTAAATCCAGGGGTGGGAACAGGGGTGGGGTGCTTACAATCTGTGGAGAAGTATGGAGTCTAGAAGTTCACTGTGGCACTGAGATATGATGGGGTGGCAGGGAACTTAGATTCTCCATACTAAGCCAGCCCCTAGACCTAACCTTTTGTATTAAATGAAAACTTAAGTTAACCAGGCTAGGAAAATGCCATTGAGGCCAACTCTGATTCATATTTTCTAGTGTTCTGTTTACTTGCTGGATTCCCACCTTCATTGAATATTTGGTCTTTATTTAGTATTCCTTGCTGTTATGATAGCTTACTATTACTATTACAAAGATTTTTTTAAGATTTTACTTATTATTTTTAGAGAGAGGGGAAGGGAGAGAGGCAGAGAGGGAGAGAGACATCATTGTGTGGTTGCTTTTCACCTGCCTCCAGCTACAGACCTGGCCGGAGACCTGGTTTGCAACCTGGTTATGTGCCCTGGCTGGGGAATCGAACCAGCGACTGTTGGGTTTGCAGGCTGGCACCTTATCCACTGTGCCACCAGCCAGGACCAAAGATTTTGTTTAATCCAATGTTTTTAATTGATTTCAGCAAGAAGGTAATGAGGGTGTCTAGTGCGACCACCCTATGCTACAAAAGGAAAGTTGATTTGTTTTTAAAAGTAGGATGAATTGTCCTGACTGATGTGGCTCAGTTGGTTGGGTGCCATTCGCAAAGTGAAAGGTTACGGGTTCGATTACCAGTCAGGATACACGCCTGGGTTGCAGTTTCTGTCCCAGTTCAGGGCTCATATGAGAGGCAACCGATTAATGTTTCTCTCTCACATCAATGTTTCTCACCCTCTTTTTCTCCCTCCCTTCCTCTCTCTGAAAGAAAAATAAATAATTTTTTTTTTTTTTTGAAAAAGGTAGGATGATTTGATATTTTCTGAACTTAGGTTAGAAGATATTCTTTCAAGTGAGAGCTGTGATGTTGCTTTTTTAAGCCTCTGAGGCCTACTTCTGCCACCATTTATTCTTTTGTCTTCTGTTTCTTTGTTTATAGGATTCATTCCCTTTTCACTGACAGAGTCTCTTAAGTGTTTCCTTGCTTTCCCCATGGACAGGAGAAGCCAAGGCAAAGCCACATGGCTCTCTTCCCGAACATCAGTCTCACTGCTGGGCCATCTGTCAGTTGTTCTTACCTCTTGATGATAAAAGAAACACTTTGCTGAGGGCTTTGCGTTTTAGGTAACATTTTGATCATGTTCACCTGATTTTACTAAAGAAAAGCATTGCTTGCAAAGGACAGACACCCTTGCCCACAGCCAGCCCCCCAAGTCCTGTAACTAAATTAACTAGAGTGTTGATTATCTTTTGGATTGCTCAGGTGTTCATTTCGTGTTTCTCTGTTGAGGTTTCACGAGAGAAAATAGCTTTTGTTTCCAAAAGAGAGGCTGTCACAGAACAAAGCCATCATGCTGCAAGGACAGTGGGTAACAGGTCTAGGAGGGAATTTGTCAGGGACAGGAATGCCCCAAGGAGGAAGTGTGATGTGCTAGTATTTTGTGTAAAATTAGAAGACATGTAAACATAACACATGATAGCAGCCAGAAGATCAGCTCTACTGAAACTTTACTTCCTTTTGCACAAAATTATAATAACCTGGCAGAAAAAGGCAGCAATCATATCACACTGTTGTTGTCATTGTTACTGGTAGCAGCAGCTTTCTACAGTCTTGGCCTAACCTTAAAGGGCCACGTTACCGTCTCTCTGAAAGGTGTGGTGGTGCATTGCCGTGCCCTAAGATTGATTCACTCTGCAGCAGCGACTAGGCCAGATGTGTATAAATAGCTTATGATTGACACTTGACTGTGCAGTGGCTCTCATGGGAGCAGAAAGAGTCAAAATAAAATAATGAAATTGCTCAGAATGTAGGAGGGTTACCCATAAAACGTGCTTCTGATTCATCTGGTCATTCTTTCATAACCTCTCCACATTTGAACTAAATAAGCAAAGACTGATCATCCTGTTGCTAGTTGTCTCAAAAATAAAAAAAGAGATCATGAGCACAGAGAGATGATTATGGACTTATGATAAAATATGTATATATGTATTAAATAGTCTTAACCTCCCCATGGCCAGTATTGACAATGTCAGACTGAATGGCATTAAAGAATTTTAATGGTTCTTTCCTTTCCTGTTGACAAGTATACGAATTGTACACTATGTTATGGGCTGGTGTCTTACCATTTTTTTTAATAAAATAAACTGTTAATACATGGGAGCATTCACATAGGAATTTACAAATTACATGTCATGAAGTTCTTTTTTTTGGTTATTGATTTAAGAGAGAGGGGAAGGGATAGAGAGAGAAAGAAACATTGATTTGCTCTTCCACTTTTTTATGCATTTATTGGTTGATTCTTTCACATGCCCTTACCAGGGATTGAATCTGCCCTCACTGAGCTGACCGGCCAGGGCTTATGAAGTCTTTTTTTTTTTAGTAAATTGACATGTCTTTGTTCTCCCAGCATATGTTTATTTGTGTCCCCTAGGGAGAACTGCAGTAAAAAATTTGGTATCTGTCATCTCAGATGGACCAGGATTTATTCTGCATCTGTAAATTTAGAACAAACTGAAAAGTCAGTTTCTCTGAAGTTAAAGTTATATTTCTTCTCTGTGAAGCAGACTGGCAGATATTTAACAAAGCTGCTATTTATATTGTTTTAATAAAGAAAATACAATTTTAGGAGGGAATAGCAGAGTGTTAACATACAACCTAAAGTTATAGTCAATTGCTAAAGAACTAAACTGTTGTTTTAAAATTCCTTTTATACATACTTTGCTGATAAGTATACTCCATCCATGTAGATTATAGTGCAATATGAAATATTACTCACCTTAGAAATTATTAGCAAAAAGATGGGGCATATTTTGTCTTTACTTTAAATATATAGTTGAAATTCACCTAGGCCCTTCAGCTAAGGCAGATCCTAAGCTTTTTCAATATATTTGTTGATTTTCATGCTTTACCTTACATGTCCTAGAGAATGTTTGAATTTATTAAGTGAGAATGAAGCTTAGCTGGCTAGCCATGGACTTCTTAGGCAGTTATTCCATAAAAGTACAACAGATGTTGAAGTTACTCAGGGGAAAAGATAAACTTTTAAATGAGAGGGTTTGTTACCAAGGGAAACAGAAGACAATTTCCTGAGAAAGTATTTGACAGATAGGTAGGTAGATTTTAATCTATTATATGCACATATATATTCTAAAATACTTGAACACTATTACACACTCAAATTTTAGTAAGTGAGGTATTGGCCATAACATGGGTAAATATATACCATGTGTATTGGCCCTTTTTCATTGTGTATTATTGATTAGAAGTTTATTCACCTGTGGTTGATAGCAGAGAAGAGGATGGGGTAATGGAAGGGAGAGGGAAAGAAAGATCATACTGCCCCACATAGAAAGGTTTTTTGGAATACACTGAATCACAAAAAGCACCTCCAATAGTTGTGTAATTTAATTTGTCCAGCCCTGGCTGGTAGCACAGTGGGTAAGGCCCCAGCCTGCAAACCCGCAGGTTGCTGGTTCGATTCCCCAGCCAGGGCACATAACCAGGTTGCAAGCCAGGTCTCCAGCCAGGTCCATAGCTGGAGGCAGGTAAAAGGCAACCATACATTGATGTCTCTCTCCCTCTCTGCCTCTCTCCCTTCTTCTCTCTCTGGAAATAGTAAATAAAATCATTTTTTTTTAAATGCCTTTCAATTTGTCCACTTTTTTGCCTTTAATATCTGTGTCAGAAATAGATCAGAGCTGGAATTCCAATTCTAGGCCCAGAATTCAGTATCTTTTTAAAACTTTTTATTTTGAGATTATTATAGATTCATATGCTGATGTAAGAAATAATGCAGAGATCCCATATACCCTTCACCCAGTTTCCTGCAACAGTAATAATATTTTACATAACTGTAGTATAATATCACAATCAGGAGACTGACATTGACCATACACCGTTCACCATACATTCCATTTTACCAGTTTTACACACACTCATTTGTCCATGTGTTTCTTTAGTTTGATAAGGTTGTATCACGTGTATAGATTTGTATATGACCATGACAGCAGTAAAGGTAAAGAACAGGTCTACCACAGGGATGCCTTTGCTCCCCTTTTACAGCCATAGTCTTTTCTTCTGTCGCCTCTCTCATCCCAGCCCCTGGCACCCCTTAATCGAGTCTCCGTCTCAGAATTATGTCCCGTGAAACATGCTATATAAATGGAACCATATAGTATATAACCTTTTTAAATTGGCTTTTTCACTCCCTGTAATTCCTTTGGGTATCTTTGGGTCTCAAGAAAATACAATTTTGGAACCTGGTCTTTTAATTACAGTACTAGACAGTCTTTAAGTTATGCTTCTCTCATCGGGAATATCTAGAATTTGTTACTGATACTAGAGAAAACAATGTTGTCTTTACTGCTAGTGGTAGTTTGAAGATTTCGAAAGTGCAGGAAAAAAGTCGGTGAGGAAATTAAATGTATTCAAATAGTATTTAATGCGGCAAGGTGTGTAAACTTGATTTTTTGAAAATAAGCAAATAGAACATAAACTTCCTAGTGTTCTGGGATAGTGATTTTTTTTCCCCACATTAGAAATGGGATTAACATGTTGCAAGGGAGCTCCATCCATGTTGAAACAATATTGGAGCTCTTGTGGAGGATATTACAGTCCAAGGAGAGATCTTTTATATCACATGGCAAAGTTGAAAATATTTTTATTAGATTATCATTGTATTTCTAGAAACAGACCAGGGAAATTAAAATCTAACGTTCAATTTTTCTTTGCCTGAAAAAACTGTTGACAGCCAAAGAATGCTTTCCTATACCTTTTTTAACATCCTCATTTTTTCTTTCTTGATGATTTGTTTATTCCTATGTTCTATCTAGATATTAAAATAGCCTTGTTTATTTCTAAGGCCTCCTCTAGACCTTTCAGATAGTGAGTGTATCATGCCTTCCTCATAGCCCTGTCCCTCATTGATTTCTGGTGTGTTCTTTGTAGAATGTGAGCCAATAGAAGCCATAGCCAAGTTTGACTACGTTGGGCGATCCGTCAGAGAGCTGTCCTTCAAGAAGGGAGCGTCCCTGCTGCTGTATCACCGCGCCTCCGAGGACTGGTGGGAAGGAAGGCACAATGGGATTGATGGGCTTGTGCCTCACCAGTACATCGTGGTGCAGGACATGTGAGTAGCCCCAGCCTCAGCTGCCCCAGTGCTCCCAAGAGGAGACTCCAGCTCCTGTTCCCACACCACTCTCAGTCTCGTGAAAACAGAGCGGGAGGAATTGCAGAGCTCACACTTCTGATCTGGGCACAGTTCTTCGCCTTTCTCGTGGGTCTCTGAAAGCAGAACTTGAGGTTTTCATTTCCCAAAATGTACCAGGAGCTTGGGAGCCAGGACTGGTGAGAGATGCCTTTTGAAGCTTTCAGATTCTTAGAACCCATGCAGAGAATAACTTTAAGGGTTGGAGTGACTCTGCTAATTCCAGAAACAGCAGTGCTTTCCTTTTGGTGTCTGTCCACTGTTTCAATTCCACATTCCCAAAGGAGAAGATACTGACCTAAAGTTTAAAAAGTATCATCTCCAGGCTGCTGCTGCTGCTGCTGCTTTTTTTTTTTTTTTTTTTTTTTTTTTTAATTTTGCTGATGAGGAAGCTCTAATTTCAAAATTATTTAAAGAGATGGGAAGATGGTCATAACATGTAAGTGAAAGAAGCAGGTTACAAAGTGGTGTCTACAGCATAATCCCTACTTAGTGAATATGGTTATTCACTAAACTATATTAGTGAATATAGTTATTTCACATGCAACATCAATTTAAAAGCAGGTTTTCAAGGAAGAGAGAAATATACCACATGAAACGTTTAAGGTAAACAAATGATTCAGCCTCATTTTAGAAATGTTCAAGTGTGTACCTCAGAATCCAAGAAATATTGTGTGTATACACAGATCAGTCATTTGTATCTAAAGTATGTAAACATAAGTATCTATAACATAAATACTATACATGTACAGGGAAGGGCAAAAGTAGGTTTACAGTTGTTCATATGGAAAATAATACAATAATTAATAAATAATTCAAGAATAAACTCTGTTTCATGTACTCACAACTAAACCTACTTTTGTCCCACCCTGTATATGCACATACTTGTATGTATGTATCCCAGGCATTTTTTAAAGTGTAGAGGATATATATTTTTTTTTAATTCTAATAATAGTACCCCTGGCTGGTGGTTCAGTGAACAAGGTTCCAGCCTGCAAACCCAGACGTCACTGGTTCAATTCCCAGCCAGGGCACATAACCAGGTTGCAAGCCAGGTCTCCAGCCAGGTCCATGGCTAGAGGCAGGTGAAAGGCAGCCCTACATTGATGTCTCTCTCCCTCTCTGCCTCTCTCCCTTCCCCCCTCTCTAAAAATAATAAATAAAATCTTTTTTTAAATAAATAAATAAGTAAAAATTTTAATAATAGTTGTCTCTTATATTATGGGTGATTATTATTTCACTCTTTTTGTACATCTGAATTTTCCAGTTTTCTACAACGAAATTATTTTTATAATGAAAAGAAAAAACGTATGTTAATAAGAGACACATACATCTATGCCATCACATCTTTTTGCTCCTTATCTAACAAAAGACCCTCACTCTTGACTCTCATTATTTCAGGGATGATACATTTTCAGACACTCTGAGCCAGAAAGCTGACAGCGAGGCCAGCAGTGGGCCAGTCACTGAAGACAAGTCCTCATCCAAGGACATGAACTCCCCTACGGACCGTCATCCTGATGGCTATTTAGCCAGGTGGGTGGAGCCCAACAACCAGGCTCCTGAGGGCTGTGAAGAGCCACAGTACCGCACCTTTGCAGTATTACCCAGTGTGATAAGTTCTCCTTTTCTCTCTTTCGCTCTGTGTTACGTCTAGGCAAAGAAAAAGAGGAGAGCCACCCCCTCCAGTAAGGCGTCCTGGTAGAACCAGCGATGGCCATTGTCCCCTCCACCCCCCACATGCTCTTTCCAACTCCTCCATCGACCTGGGGTCCCCAAACCTGACCAGTCACCCCCGGGGCCTGCTGCAGGGCCGTGGCCTCAACAACGACAGTCCGGAGAGGAGGCGCCGGCCAGGCCACGGCAGCCTGACCAACATCAGCCGGCACGACTCCCTCAAGAAGATGGACAGCCCTCCTATTAGAAGGTCCACGTCATCAGGGCAATACCCAGGCTTCAGTGACCACAAGCCGCTGGACCCGGAGACAATTGCTCAGGTTGAGTGCTAAAACATGGGGTGTGACGCAGGGGGCATGTAGGGTTTACTTTTTTGTAGCTGTATTTCGCATAGAACCGACTAATGAAAACAAAAAGGAGCCCTGGCTGGTTGCACAGTGGGTAAAGCACCGGCCTGTGAACACAAAGGTCGATGGTTTGATTCCCAGCCGGGGCACATAACCAGGTCTCCAGCCAGGTCCATAGCTGGAGGCAGGTGAAAGGCAACCATACACTGATGTTTCTCCCTCTCTGCCTCTCTCCCTTCCCCTCTCTCTAAAAATAATAAATAAAATCTAAATTAAAAAAAAAAAAAACATTAAAAAATGAAAATTAGCCCATTCTTTAATTTAAGACCTCACTATGGGTCTCTAGAAAACCGTTTGTTACTGGAAAGACCCAAGTACAATAAGTTTATGTTGACTTAAACAGAGTCATGGCAACAATGTAGGAGGACCCAGAGCATTCAAATGTATCGTTGCTACATAGATGGGAAAATTGTGCAAAAAAGAATAATGAGGAAGCACCAGCCCTACCAGATCCTAAATGCATGCAATGCCAAAGACAGTAAAACAGACAAATTGATGAAACAGAATGGAGAGCCCAGAAACAGAATAATTTTAGTATAAGAAGTGATGAATAGTTAATAAATGAGAAATAATGATTAACTGTTTGAAGAACAGCACATCTGGATACTATGTCACTCTTGAATGCATATATGTCTTCACTTCTCAACTGTGACTGAAGAGAAGAGCTTTATAGTTTGTCCTAATGATTAGAATTGACAAAGTAAAAGTACCTGTAAAACAATACTATTGAATAATTGATTTTCCTGTAATTCTACCATTTTTCCCTCTAGTTCTTTTTGTAGCATAGCCCTCAAAAAATGTGTAACCTTCGCCTAATGGCTCAGTTGGTGGGAGTGTCATTCCCATACACCAAAAGTTTGCAGGTTCAAATCCTGGTCAGGACATATACCTAGGTCACATGTTCAATCTCCAGTCAGGAGGCAACCGATTGGTGTTTCTCTCTCTCTCACATCAATTTCTCTCTCTCTCCCCCCCCCCACTTCTCTTCACCCCTCCCTCCCTCTTCCTCTTTCTCTCAAATCACTAAATATATCCTCACATACGGATTTTTTTCATCATGTGTGTACAGCCAGTGACAAAGGACATTCAGATTTTGCCATTTGAGTAATCTAAAGCATCTTGTAGCTATCATGGAAGCTTAAAACTAAACAGATCAAAAAAAAGAAAGTGAATGAGAAATGAATGGAACAAACATAGGGAAGTATTAAAGATGCATTATTTTTCATTAAAAGCACCCAAGGAAACCTGCATCGACATGATGTATTTCTAAGATATTTTCAATGCCCAAGTAAAAAGATGATTGAATAGCAAATTAGATTGTGTAAGGAGTTTGATGTGTTTTTTAAAAATTAAATTTTAAGTGCATAATGATTTCTCAACAAAAATTAAAAAGACATTTGACCTTTTTGGTTTTCTCTGTTTGAAGTGCTGTCTATGAAGGACCTTTGAGGCCTTTTGAGGACCAGTGATGTTTAACTATAGCTGACTAATGATTTGAGAAAGCCGTATCATCACGGCTTGTCATAAACAGGTGACACGGGATTTGGGTTAGAGAAACAGGGAATCAGAAACTGGGGGTGGGAAGATCTAATAAGGTCTATTTAACCCTTTTGCGTCTAGAACCAAGAAAGCCTTTCATCGTAAATTATAAAAACAAAAACGCAACAGATAAACAAGGCTGTCTACATTCTCTCTGGGGCAAAAACTTGCTATAAAAACAAATGCATATGCTTAGCATCAAATGGAAGCCACATATGAAAGTAATCACTTGACAACTGATGTCATCTCACAAAATGGCTTCCAGCTGTGTCCCTTATTTATCTTTCCATTTCTCATCTCCAGATTTCCCCAGGGGAACAACTAAGCCTGCCATCACTGTGTTCATACCAAAAAAAAAATATGCAAATTCTTTCATTAAACAAATCAGTGGAATCCCTGATGCAATTTTTTCAACTACATTTTCCATATGTGATCATCATGTTTTGGTTTATTTGTTTAGCAAGCCTTTATAGAGCACTTATTATGCAACAGGGCCTACACTAGGCCTTTTGGACACAGAGTAAGATCAGTAGCCAGCCGCTGCCTAAAGGTGCTTACAGTCTAGTGAGGGAGTCAGATGTGGAAATCAGTTACCTCTGCATTGCCAGGAGGGTTGATGCTCCAGGTGAGAGAAAGAAGAGGTCTTTCAGTCACACCTGGGCAGCAGTCTTCCACTCACCCTGCCTCATACAACACTCTTATTTTTTGTGTGTTTGGGTGCTAAAAACATGTCATGTAAAGTCTATCATCTTAACCATTTTGAACTGTCCCCTTCAGTATATTCACATTGTTGTGAAACAGATCTCCAGGATGTTTTCATCTTGTAACACGGAAGCTGTGTACCCATTGAAGAACAGCTCCCCTCTTGCCACCACCATTCTGCAGTACTTTCTGCTTAGTTTATGAGGGCTGCTGCCTTGGATAAATGGAACCATACAGTGTTTGTCTTTTCCGACAGGCTTATTTCTCTTATAATAGCCACAAGGTCATCCATGTGGCACAATTTTCTCCCCACCCCCCTTTTTTAAAAAATTTTATTCATTAATTTTAGAGAGAAGGGCAAGAAGGGAGGAAAAGAGAGAGAGAAACATCCATGTATGGTTGCCTTTCACCTGCCTCCAGCTATGGACCTGGCTAGAGACCTGGCTTGCACCCTGGTTATGTGCCCTGACTAGGAGTCGAACCAGCAACCTTTGAGTTCCCAGGCCGGTGCCTGTCCACTAATCCACCAGCCAGGGCTGGATCTTCTTCCTTTTTAAGGCTAAATATTCCATTGTCTGTAACTACCACATTTTTGCTTACCCATTTATCCATTGTTAGAGCACATTCCACATTTTGAAACAAAATATTTTGTAATTTCCCCTTTACTATCTGAAATATATTTATAGATAAAATACCTAACTTAAGAAATATAAATAAATCTCTAAACATCATAATATAAAGGAAAAGTAAAAGAAAGTGTTAAAACAAATGCATTTCAGTTAATGCTTAACAATAGCAGAAGACAAATGAAATAGCGAGATGCTTTCACCAATATGTAGAATTACCATAAATACAATTTAAAATACTCATTGAGCCCTGACCAGCATGGCTCAGTTGGTTGGATGTCACCCCACAAAGCAAAAGGTTACCAGTTCAATTCCTGATCAGGGCCCATGACTGGGTTGCAGGTTCAGTCCCCAGATAGAACACAGTCCAGAGGCAACCAATCAATCTTTCGCTCCCTGTCTGTCTCCTTCCTTTCCCCTCTCTCTAAAAATAAATAAGTAAACTCTTTAAACAAAAAAAAAATTAAAATTAAAAGGAATAAAAATGCACGTTGATGTAAAGTCTTAACTCAAATTCTATGAAAGGTGTTTCCATTAGCGATGTAATTTTTCATAATGGTGGACAACCCTGGGTCAGTCCCAATCAAAACAGAGTATAATTTATGTGATCACATTATTTCTAGGAAACTTAACACTGTTAAAATATATATTTTATATTTCTATATAAGAAAGAATTTGGTCCTAGGCTCATGTTAGCATAAACAGATTTTCACCCACATAATTCTTTGGAGGGTATTCAAAAGTTGAACAAGTTATGAGATCAGTTACTGCCTGCAGACTATCTAGGCCCCTTACAAGGCAGCCAGTATGTCTGGCCCCTGCCCACCAAATGCTCATAGTACCACCCCATTGTTGTGACATTTAAACACACACACACACACACGCACGCACACATACATGCACCATATTACAAAAATGCCCTCTACGGGCCGTACCATCTCCACTCTTGATACTCTGATCCACTGGTCATGATCATTAGGGGAACACTTACACTGATATTTGAAGACCTGCTAGGAGTTAGCCAAGTACATAAGATGTGCTCAAGTATTATTTGTTGAATGAAAGAAAGAAACTTGATATTCTTTATTGTAATTCACTTTTGTTTCTTGAGAAACTGTTGCGGTATCTGAATTTAAGCTACCTTTTACCATTAAGTGAAGTATAATTCTACATTAGAAGTCAACATGGAAGGTAGAAACCACCAGAAGGGTACCTGGTGCCTTAGAATGGCAGATGTTTGATAAATGGCTCCATGAGCCAGCCATTGCATCCTGGTTTCCTAAACAATAAGAGTCAAAATAATTATGAGATGGCATTATGTATATACACTTTCTACCTACTATGAAATTAAAACCTTTATATTTTTGCTGGCCTGTTTGCTTTGAAATGAAACATGTGAGTTTCTACTGCATTAATGTTAATTATCAGTTTGTTCTCTTTCTAATGATTTCACAACAGGATATTGAAGAAACGATGAACACTGCTTTGAACGAACTGCGAGAACTGGAGAGGCAGAGCACAGCAAAGCATGCCCCAGATGTGGTTCTGGACACCTTAGAACAAGTGAAAAACTCTCCCACCCCAGCCACTTCCACAGAATCTCTCAGCCCTTTGCACAACGTTGCCCTCAGGAGCTCAGAGCCTCAGATTCGACGAAGCACCAGCTCCTCCAGTGACACCATGAGCACTTTCAAACCTATGGTGGCACCCAGAATGGGTGTGCAGCTAAAACCTCCAGCCCTAAGGCCAAAACCTGCTGTTCTTCCAAAAACAAACCCTACCATAGGACCTACACCTCCTTCCCAGGGTCCAACAGACAAGTCTTGCACAATGTAAAAGCCACTAAGCAAGGTCATTCAAGGAGGTGATTTAAGAAAATGGATTAGTGACAAAAGTCAACGATCTGTACCTTTCCTTAGTTTTGTGCGTATAACTGGAGATCTTCTGGCTTTTCTATGTTCTCAGATGTTAAATCAAAGACAAGCTAAAGTGACACGGGCATTTGTATTTTGTAATTTCTTTTTTTTTTTTTTTTAACGAATGGATATATGTCATTTTAAAGATAATAGACACACTTAGACTTACTTGAAAATTCAATGCTGCACCATTTGTAATGAAGGTGACACCACTCCACTCTTGGCATTGCACAGTACTTTAGGTTTAGTGTAGCCTGGGTGGGTCAGAATTGTCTGGATCTGATGGCACAAGAAACTGAGCCCCACACTTTGGAGCATAACTAGTGTTGGTCTGTGGCACTTGGGGCAGTGGCTGAAATGTGGTAATGGCATTGTATGGTAGCTGGCAGTGAGCATCTCTGATTCCATGCAAGGGGCAGGATTCAGCTCATGCTTAAGACTTGCAGTTGTCACAGTGGGATAGATATTCCCCGGTGGGACCTTCAACCCACAGCCTGAATCCTTGGGAGTTTGCCTCTTTGATAACAAGTCATTTCCCTGGGTCCAGGTTAAAGTCTTAGCAGAAGAGGGCAGAACCTTCCTAGTTACTCCTTGAACTGAGCCTGGGAAAGGAGAGAGAAACAGTTCTGCATAGCTATTGCTGTGACTCCTTGCATGAGCCTAACCAGGCCCCAGAAGATTTCTAACTTCATCCCATGTGTTCACAAAGGACTAGAACGGCCCTTTTGAAAGACTTTCTGGTTATACTACTCCACAAACTCCTCCCGAGATCTGTGGTTCAATAACTGCCTAGAAAATATTGTCAGCTCCCTAAACCCCTGTGTTCTCTGTGGATATGGAGAAGGCAGGCAGCACACAGATCCTTGGTTCCCTCAGCCCTCTCTTCTCCTGACCTAATGATCTTGGCTCCTTCAAACATACTGTAGAGACTTGATGATCCTACATTGAATCCCCACCTTTGTCTGTCTCCTTTTGGCTCTTTGAGCCAGTTTAGAACTGGCCATGGTACTGGAGTGAGAGCTGTGCTGGCCACGGTGGGAGGATGGCCTCATATTTCCAGGATCGTTTTCTCCCATTTTTGTACCTTGGAACCATGACTTTCTTTTTTCACTTTTCTTTTCACGTGTCATCTCTGTACAACTAACCTAGTCACCCAGCTCCATTAGGGGCCCTCTTTCTCTGACATCCTTGCATGTAGACATTTTTTTCTTTAGCCTATATTTATGCTGGATTTTTTTTCTACCTTAAAAATGTTGCTTTGAATTTAGTTGCTTTTACTAAGGTACAAAGCATCATGCTTCCACCTGCTGCAGCTTACATCATCTGTAAGCCTATGAGCCTTTATTCTGTCATTGAACTTGTTCACAAAGAGACCCTTTTGCTTTTTAAGATAAATGGATGGCCAGAACTTACCCCTCTGGACCACCACTGATTTCCTTCTAAGTTTGGTTTCAAACTCCATGCCCACCTAAGAATGACGTAGTATGGACTTTATCAGCCCACTCATGAAAGCATCATGTAGGAAAGAATGAGGATCTGGACTAAAATCAAGATCATGACTTTGCTATCTACCTCAGTTTGCCAGGCTAATCACTCTAATGCAAACAGAGATTAAATTCATGAGATAGTTACCTTTCAAAGTCACACTGCTGGTTGCTTGCCTACAGCCTAATTTCACAAGTGTATTGAATAGTGAATTTTTTCCCCCAAGTATTCTCCACGAATGGGAAGCTTTGAAACCTCTTCATTTTTAGAACCAGCTTTTTTGTCCCTCTTGGAAAAAAGAAGCCCTGCTCAGCATCTTGTCCATCCCCTCACCATTCCTCTTGATCTTCAGCAGTCCTTCAGCACCTTGGACACACAGAGACGACCAGGACAAAACTTTGACCAGCACTAACCCTTTTCAACAAGCTTCCCCCAATTCCCCAGGAAATGTAAACCTCCCCAAATAATCTCCCAGTTTTTTCTGGGTTCCACTTTGGTTTCTAATTCTCCGGCACTATATGGGGAAACAGAAGCACATAATAAAGGTGGAAGTAATAATAGAGGAGAGAAGGGAAACTTGAAATCTTTTAGAAATGAAAATGCAAAGAATTCTTGGAAACCATTTTCCATCTTTGATGGAAATGTAAGATGTTAACAAAGGGTATCAAAAGATGGGAGCAGGAGTTCTTTTATAAGCTTTATAGCTTTTTAGGTCTTACTCCAAGCTCGACTCTTCAGACTTTCCCCTGGTAACAGCCCTCCCATGTCTCCTCTCTGTTTGCACCTGTGATGGAATGAAGGTTGCCTTTCCACCACCAAACCAGGACTTGGCTGCCTTCGATGGCAGAGGATGGGCCGCTGTAAACCCTCAGAGCCCCAGATACTGTGCCTTCCAGGTATCAGCTCCTAATTCTGTTCCATCACTTCCTTATTTTACCTGTCTCTATCTTTCCCCCCTCTACACCCCTGTTGTCATTGTTCCAGTGGATTTCCAATTGGATGTTTTTCCCCAAATTCCCAGGGAAGGATGTGACTCAGAGTGAGTAAGACTCAGTAGGGATTTACCTGGCCTTAACGTTGTTTAGTGAAAGTCTTCAGATTCCAGAGATAAGATGGCCCCTTCACCAAGTACGCACTGGTGAGCTCACTGAAAGCTTCAGCAGCTTAGAGTCTTTACCTGGCACTCGGCCTACTTTCCAGCCACAGATGTTGCACGCATGGTGGGTGGGAAGGCACAAGGAGTGAGGAGAGAAGAAAGAAAATGAGTCCTGGGATGTCATGCCTGCAGTTTTAAGGACCTTACCAATCCTCATGTGCAGTTTGGGAAAGGGGTCCCTTTGGTGATGGGGAAACGATGGCTCTACAAAGATTACCTGGTTCCACTTACACAAGCATTTGTATTCACAGTTCGTATCACTGGACATTCATATCCTGTCCATTGAACTCACTGAAGTAGATTTGCTAAATTGGCCTTTTGGTTTGGGTCAGGGTGTGGATTAGCATAGAGAAAAGGGATTTAGTACACATTTTCTAACGTGTGCTCCAAGTTACTTGAACGTGTTGAATGGCCCTTTATAAAGCTATTATTCAACAGTTTTTGCATATTTTCACACAAGGTAATCTGACTTAGGTGCCCCTTGAGCTGCCCACAGAACCATTTATGGTAGCGCACACTTAATCCACTGCAATGAACAGGAGAGTTATCAGTGGGTGTAGAGCACCGAGGGTCAGGTTGCAACAGTGCAGTTTTGTCTTCGTTCTTTTGCCATTTCCAAGAATGGGCTTGTAATTTAATTAAGGGGAAGAAAGTGAAAAGACTAGCAGTCTCCTTAGCATTTGGGAGGGACAGCCTCTGGGATCTACCGACTGAAGGAACTTTCATCTGCTCAGTACAACCTCTAACATTCAAGATTAAGAGTCTGGGTCTGTTGAGTGGTTTAGAAGACTTCATATTTGGGATGATACTCATTCCTGAGCAGAGTAGAGAGAGGCCATGAGTGCAGGAAAGGCACTTGGGACTGAGCCTTGCTCTGAGTTACCCGCCACAGAGGCCCTGAGCCACGGGGCAGCTTTGAAGGGAAGGCTGTATCCCTGTGTCGAAGAAGCTTCCTACTTGCTCATCCCCTGGGCTGGGAACTGAACTGCCAACTGGGGGGCCAGGCTTGCTGCAGAGCAGCTTCGGCATAGCTCCATGCGGGTTGGGAAAAACCAAACAGGAAGCTGAGCTTCACTTGCCCTAGTGTACTTTCTTTAAAAAGGTCGTCCACGTGCTATAATCGGGATGGTTACCTGTATCTTTAAATTATGTAGGGAATTTTGTATGTTTAAATAATCGTTCTGGGTTCCATAATGCTTATCATAGACACTGTTTAGTAAAGGAAAATATATAAACTGTGCATTTGTGAATGCCCCCCCTTAGAGCATTCATCCAAGTTCAGTGTGTCGTGTGATGGTTACCCTAGATGTTTAAAGTATAGTTAAGTGGCTGTGTAACGGGAGAGACTGCCGTTTCCCTGGGGGTGCAAGGGCAGCGTCTGCCCACCTAATTCAATCAGTGTTGTCCTTTCCTGTCCGTTGGATCAATTGCAGTGCCGGTAGCTTCCTGCTTGTGACTGTTACCTAATCGTGTCGATGTACATCTGTAGTATGTACATGTGAAAGTGCCTTTCTATTTTAGTTTTAGCCTGGCTCTTTACTGTCGCCCCGCCCACCTCTGTCCTTGTCAGCCCCCCACACCCCCGCCGCCGCCACAATTTGAGTGTTGAAACTCTCTCCACTTTCACCCAGCCCCTCCATCCCCACCTTCCTGGGCCTCGGGTGCTCAGTGTTATCTCATCTTGCATCCTTGGCCAGCATCGGACTCCGGTTTTCCTTGTAGCTATGTCTGTGCCTTCCCTGAAGGAACTCCGTGCATCCTCCCTCCCTGCCCACGGCTGCTGCCACCCTACCCTCATGTTGGCTTCTGCTCTCTGCTCTGCCTCGCGATGTCGTGTGCCCTGTCTCCAAGTGAGGGCAAAGGGGGGCGCTTTTACAGTTCTGGGAGGAAAGAATGTTTTGTTACTCTGTTGTAACAATGCACTTTTCTGTCTAGTACTGTACATTTTGGCATGTACCATTCCAGGCTTCAGTATACAGTCAGGTCTGTTCTTCACGGTGTATCTTTATAATAAATGAGGTAGTTCTGGCTGCCTTTGCCTGCTTCCCGTGTGATGTGTGATTCTCCGGGCCGTTATCCATTCCTTTCCTTTTTCCAATCGCTATTTACTCACCCCCACCCCCACCCCTGACCCCCGCCCAGAGAACCAAATTGCACTAAATAATGTGAAACTACCTTTTTTTAAAAAATGTTATCTCACTTTGATTTTTATTTGTGACCTTGAAAATGAGGCTTCGTGCAAAGGCCCTTGACCGTGAAGCCAGGGTTTTTCAGAGTTAGAGTCGGGAGACTCCTGTGTAGTGAAGAAAAGAGACTGGGAGGGTCCCAGTGAGAGGCCGAGAGGACAAGCCTTCTGAACACTCACAAGCTGGAAATCCTTTCTTTGAGGTATATTTGGCACAGTAAACCTGGCCAAGCTGATCTTCAGTTTCATTGGAGCAAATTGAAGTGCAGTCCTTAGGTGTAAGCTATGTTTAGAATTCCCCCAAGGTATTGGTATTTTTTTCTTCAAACTTAAAAGAACTGATGCTAAGAGGACTAGCAATACATTTTAAGTAGTTTTATAAAACTGTATCAGCCATGGGCTGGATTGAATAGTGATAAGAGATACGGAGTAAAAATAAAACTGCATGTAGAGCCCTGGTTGGTGGCACAGTGGATGGGGCACTGGCCTGCAAACCCAAAGGTCTCTGGTTGGATTCCCAGCCAGGGCACATAACCAGGTTGCAAGCCAGGTCTCCAGCCAGGTCCATAGCTGGAGGCAGTTGAAAGGCAACCATACATTGATGTCTCTCTCCCTCTCTCCCCCTCTCTCTAAAAATAATAAATTTTAAAAATCTTTAAAACTGCATGTAAATCAAGAGGAAAAATACTTCACTGACATTAAAATACATACAGAAAAGTGCACAGATTAGTACAAGAATTTTCACAAAGTAAAACAGTAATGTATTCAGCACCTAGATCAAGAAATAGCACATTATCAGCATCCCAGAAGCTAGGCTTGTGCCTCTCCAAAGTTCATCAGTAACCTGATGAATAACAGGTTCAGTTTTGCCTGTCTTTATAGCTATCTATAAAGGGACTCACAATATATAGATTTGTATGTGGCTTCATTTGCTGAAATTTATATCTGAAGTAGCCCTGGCTGATGTGGCTCAGTGCATTGAGTACCCACCCATGACCCAAAGGGTTACCAGATCACTTCCTAGTCAGGGCACATGCTTGGGTTGTGAACCAGGCCCCACCTGGGGCAAAAGGCAACCATACATTGATGTTTCTCTCCCTTTCTCCCTCCCTTCCCCTCTAAATAAATAACTCAATAAATAAAGTCTTTTTAAAAACAAGAAATGTATGCCTGAGAGTTGTCCATGTTCTTCCATATAGCAGTAAGGTTTGGGTTTTTCCATTTTCACTGCTGTATAGCTTGGTGTTCCGTTTATTTCAGTATTTCCTGATTAAACTTTGGGTACAGTATGCAGAAATCCTTAAACATGGACAAATAAATGAAACAACAATTAAATAAAACCCATCTGTTAAAGGGCATGTTTTCCCAAAACTTGATGGAATGACTGAACTAAGTCATTGATTGGAAGGCCTTCCTGAAAGCAGGTAGGACCAGAAAGATGGATGTAGAGCCTGCCCCATGGGAACACATGCCCAAATCAAATTATAGGGTTGGCCCAGGAAAGTCCCCGCTGTCCTGCATCTCCCTCACTGCTACCCTCAAATCCAAGAGCCTCCGCTTTCTGTTTATACCTAGATTCCTCACTCCTGAATTACAGTTTCATGTGTGTCTGGTTAGCGGTTCCCACTATTCTTATGCCAGTGCCCTATAAGAATATTAGAAAGGCAGGGAAAAGGAGTTTTCTGGCTCCTACCTTGGGTACTTGGGACTCTACAGTGGAGAATTCCCCAAGCTTGATATAAAATGCCAAAAATGTCTTTAAGCAAGGTCCATTCCATGGGCCTTATATCCCTATTTGAATTTTCAAAAAGTTTTGATTGATTGATTTGAGAGAGAGAGGGGAAAAACACCAATTTGTTGTTCCACTTATTTATGGGTTCATTGGTTGCTTCTTGTATGTGCCCTAACTGGGGGTTGAACCTGCAACCTTGGCATATTGGGATGACACTCTGACCAACTGAACTACCTGGCCAAGGTTTATTCCCATTTGGATTTTGGAAAATATATGAGGTCTGTCCAAGAAGTATCAAGCCATTATCAATATAATTAAAACAGTTTTCGAAGCCAATTACTTTCGGGGCAGAACTCGTATCTTTGGGAAATAATCACAGTGAGGTGTGTTATTCTTCACTATCCATTTATCTCTTTCTACATAATAGAGAAAGTGGCCTTCCCCACTTACAAAAGTAAGAAACAACCATTTTATATCCAGGTCAGACCTCAGCAAGGGTTGCTGCAGAGCTGGGACTTGGCTGAGTATCAGTGTGTGTGTGTGTGTGTGTGTGTGTGAGAGAGAGAGAGAGAGAGAGAGAGAGAGAGATCCTCCTGTTGTTACTTTTCATTCTCTTAAAATGTGAGTTTATGTCTTTTTTTTTTTTTATGCTCTTTATTGTCAACTAGAGAAGTATTAAGAGGCAGCAAAAGTACAGTAAATGTCTGTCTTCAAATCACCACTTTTAACAGAAGCTCCTCCTTAACCTTTTAACGAAGTCCTTCCCGGTTAAATCAACCAAAGGTGGTTTCTGTCGCACCTATTCAGAAAGAGTTTTTTTTTCCTTACACAGGTATTCTCTTTTCAAAAGTTTAAATTACACCACTTTCCTCTTATGAAAGACCTACATTTGTACCTGTTTTGGCTAACCAAAAGAAATACAAAGAGGATTTTTCACTTTTTACGAAAACAGATGAAAAGCAAAAATAGCATTCGTTTTTGCAGCAAGCCGTCAGAGAGGCAGCGAGCACTCCAAGGGGCAGTGAGAGCAGCCCTGCCAAGTGCCTTCCCAGAGGCTGCACGAAGCATCTCAGTATTAAGCTCTGTAGCTTTGAACTTTGTGAGTCTCGATTGGGTGTGTGTGTGTGTGTATGTGTGTGTGTGCATCTAAAAGCAAGATGTGTCCCAAGGTATCAGAAAAGGCTTAAGATAATTCATAAAGGTATTACCTTAATGTAAAACTGGATGTAATCAAGATTTTCGATTGTGGTAAATAAAATAAAACAGGTGCATTGAATTTTGTGTCTGGGAACTCTCAAAAATGTTTCCATGTAAATTAATGGCAATTGCGTTTTCATTTTATGCCTTTTTTCTTTTTTTTTTGGCCTCATGAAAAGTTTTATAGGAACTCTGCGTTCCGATATCGGGGAAACTTATAAAGCTAACATAGTTATTCTTCAGAATAAATGGAATCCTAAATGTTAAAGAGGTCAATTCTAGTCCAGACCAACTATTTAACCAGGGAGAATTCTCAAATTCTGCAGCCCACAACAGTTGCTAAATGGCACCTTTCTGCATCAAACGGCTTGTAAGCATCCCATTTGCTCCCTCAAGAGAGACTTGGAAAAGACACCGCCAGAACTTATCCTTGCTTTATTTGCTTTAACCACTTCAGTAGTTAGGAGCCAAACCATGGGAGAAAGTTATTTCATTTTAGTTTGGAAGTATTTGAGGGTTTTTAATGAGTATTTTATTTATTTATTTTTAGAGAGAAAGGAAGGAAGGGAGAATAGGAGGGAGAGGAAACATAGACGTGAAAGAGGAAAGGATCAGTTGCCTCTCAGGTGCCCCCAGCCAGGGACCTGGCCCACAACCCAGGCATGTGCCCTGACCAGGAAAGGAACCAGCCACCTTTTAGGTCGCAGGCTGGCACTCAATCCACCTAGCCACAAATAAATAAATAAGTCAATAAAAAAGATCATCAAAAATAAAGGAAAATTTGTTTAGCATGGTATGAAGCAACATACATGATTATGAATGCTTATTGAATAAATTGAACCCCTAACCAAAATGAATAAGTTAAACAACCGTCCATAATAGCTCTTAAATTTCTACTTGGAAAAAGAAAGCTGTAATATAGCTTGTTTGGAATGAGAGAATGTTAATGAAGAAAAAATAACAAGTCCCCAATGATCTATGTGGGGAAAAAGAGGTTCAAATGTATCTGATAGTGTGCCAGGAGGAAAAAATCACCTGTGAGCTCTGGGAATAATTTACATTAAATAAGCAAAATTTCTAAAATAGGAATTCATATATAGGTCAAATGAAGGCCACAAGTTGTAAAAGTCTATTGGAACTCAGAAATATATTTAGAATGAAGATATTATAATTGAGTCTTGACAGTGCAGTATGGTGGGGAAATTTTCTATAAAATAATTACCAGGAAGTTCTAGATGTGAAAATATTGGTTATAATAAAGAGAGAAGGTCATTGTTAAGTCATGCAATTTGATGGTGTAATTCGTCCTTTTTACATTCTTAAAATTAAATTGCCTGAGCCCTCGCCCTCAACTGCCAGTCACAGTAAAATTTCCAAAATTCTACTCATTCCCTTCCAGGCACTCACTCCTCCCACAACAGGTTCCTTCTTGGTTCCAAGGACCCCAGGGGCTGCAGAGGTTGTCTGGCTCCATCCAGCAACCATGCGCAGTGTGGCAGAGAGGCCACCACAACTAAGTAGATGCTGGTGTCTGAGTATTGTGCCCAAAGTACAGGGCTGGCCAAAGTCCCTGCTCTCACAGTGGACACAGGGGCTGAGGAGCAGCACCTTCTGAAGGGGCAAAGCTAAAACGAGCCATGCTGACACAGAGGCACACGCTGGCACATGACTGAGATGTCCAAACAATTGAGAAATAAATCAACATTTCAGTAAGAATACATATTCTGTAACTGCGTCTAGCACCTTCCCTTTGGCATTTATTTGGTGGTGATTAATTTCTATTTTGTTCAACCGAGAACAGAAAAAAGTATTTTCCTATGTCCAGCTATTCCCAGGGAAAGTCCTAGAGAGTTGACTTAAAATTTAATGTTATTTTAAACTATGCAAGATAGATTAAGGTAACTTACTAACATTTAAGCTTTCTATTTGTCCCTTTGGCAGTTTATCATGGCTTATGGAAACCAAAGGGAAGAATTTTGTATACTCAAGTCGAAATAAGCTCCCCGTGAACTGGAGAATCTTTGCCATATTCCTGAGAGGGAATCTAGGACCCAGGGAATGAATGATAAAAACATCTGCGTGCAGCTGGAGGTGAGACTGAGTTCAGAATGAATCTAGGCCTTCACTATTTCTACAGACACCCTTTTCCTTTATTTTTCACATACATAATGCGGAACTATGATCTGACTTAACTCTTAGCAGCCCACCAAAGTATGCTTATCTTTAACCCCATGGGCATCCACGGTTTTCCTAGATCTTTGCTGAGAAGAGGCTTTTAGGATGGGTGTTGATATTGCACTTAGGATTCAGCCTGTTCTTATGAGCAAGACTGATTTTTTTTTTTAAGCGGTCGATAGTCTAAAATGGATAACAGGTCACCTCATTCCCCCACTTAAGCTTCCTACGATGATTTCCCATGCCGCAGAATAAAATCTAAATTCCCAACCTGGATCAACATGATCCTGCTCCGCTAAACTACCCTACCTTGTTCACTGTCCCTCTCATGACTGCCGGTCACACTGGCAGTTTTGCGTTCCTCTCACATGCTGAGCTGGTTTCTGCCTCAGACCTTCCCCCTAGCTCCTTCTACCTAGGATGATCTTCCGTTAGATTTTCACCTGGATGTCTCCTTTTTTGATATTCAGCTTGCTGCTCAAATGTCAGCTCTGCAGAGAAGCCACCACCACAACGCTGATGAATTAAGACTCTGGATCCAGGCTGAGGGGATGTAAACCTGTTCTTGCCCTTTGCAGAGCAATTTGGCAACAGTGATCAAAATCACAAACACGTATTTCCTCCTGCCCAGTAATTTCACATCTAGAAAATTATCCTACAGATACATTCACACATGGGGAAATGATATATGTATATGTATTCTTTACAACATCTGGAATAACGGAAGATTGCAAATGAACTCAATGTTTATCGATAGAGGGCAGGTTCAATAACTTATAGAACATTTGTACAATGGACTATTACTTTGCAGCTATAAAGAAGAATGAGAAAGCTCTTCAATGTATACATGGGAAGCTCTGCAGTGTATACAATTATATAAAACAGCAAAGTGCATACCAGTGTATGTGATATACTGTCACCTGTGTAAGGAGGGGTTAAAATAAGAATACATGTGTGTGTTTGCTTGTTCATCAAGGAGCTCTGTGAGGATACACAAAAAAAGTCCTCACAGGGGTTACCTGGCAGCAGATACTGGTGAATGGCAGACTGAGATGGAAAAGAGAATTTTGCGGAATACTTTTTAATACATAGTACTGCCTGTCTAATTTGTGTGACTGTACTACCTTTGCAAATTAACTAAATTTTGAATGGCTTTTATTCTGCAGGAAGATTTTATTTTTAATGGCACTCTCCCAAAGTCCCCTTTATTCATACAACATTTACTACTAAGTAACAGGATATAAAAATGGAAGCTCCACTGAGGGACCAAAACATACTCTACCACTTGATACCAAACCAACATGCAAAGTTGCAAAGGATGTCCTGGTGAGTGTGTCTCATGCTCCTCTAGTTATGTATATAAACTATGACTATTAGAAGAAAGATTTATGAAGAGGATTTTGGGAGAGAAGTGGGTGTGTACTGTGAGCTCCTCTCCAAGAAGAAGATTGGAGATGCCTGGTCCTCACCTCAACTCTAGTAAGTAGGGTATCCATGGAACACCCCGAAAGTTCAATCTATTAATATTTCTCCTGCAGTTGAGGGACACAATGGGGTGAGTTGACTTCCCCTGTGAGATCTTTAGGGTGAGGCATAGCCAGGCTGGGAATATGCAGGTGGAGAGGTGACAGAGAGGTAGCAGCATGGGCCAGCTGCACTTCTGTAGTCTGGCAAGGCCAGGGACGTGTGATGTGGGCCAAGCTCTGTGCCAGAGAAGGCTGAGCAAGTGTCATCTTCTGTCTTGGTCCAAGGATCGCCCGGAGGCAAGGACAGAACCTCAAAAAAATGGAGCTGGATTCCTAAGCACTAAGGAAGTAGTAAGCAAACTGCCAAAAGAGAGAGCCCAGCTGGAGTGGAGAGGGAGAACGTTAATTCAAATGGAAATTTAAGTTTATATTATTTATATTGTGGGACTTGAAATTATAAATGACTGCACCAAGGCTGTGTTTATAACTGTAAGTGGTCATAGGATTTTTATTGCCTAATTATAGCCAGAGAAAATGCCCCAGCTGAGAAACACAGGGCAGAGCGGGGCCGGGCACTACGTCGGGGAGCTTGGAAAGTCTCTTTGAACAATGACTGACTGAGGCAAGAGGATGAACCACCCTGACAGCTAAATAATGTCTAACAATTCCCTAAGCAGAGAACAAGTACGAGGGCCCTAAGTGAGGAGCATGCTTGAAACATTTGAGAAACAGCAAGAAACCCAGCGCTCACCAGAGCAGAGTAAGAAAGGGAAGAAGGGAGGATGTGAAGCAGGAAAGTGAACCAAAGGCCAGGCATGCAGAGGCCTGTATCCTTAGTGAGGAGTTCAGATTTTCTTCTTAGGGAGGTGGGAGATTTGTAGATGGGGTGAGGAACTGTTGAATGTGTAAATGGTACAAAGACCTAATCTTACCCAATCACCATACTCAATCCCTCTCACAAGATGAAATGAGTGGAGGGTGGGCCATGGGCCAAGTTAGGATCAATCCTGGGGCTTGTGTTGTACCTACAGAAAGTAGTTTTTCTCTTTTCCCTTAGGTTGCTAAGCCAATAAGAAGTAAGCCTGGAACTGTGGGCGCTGTCATCAGAGAGCCTGCCTGAAAATAGCGCCAACAGAGATGAAAACGCATCAGGAGAGAAATGAAAAAATGAAAGGAGCCAAATTTTAATGATGTGTAAGCCCCTGAATGCAGATGAGCCTAAAACTAAATAATGTGCAGCCTTGGATTTACCAGGTTCATAAACTGGTATCTTTCCTTTCCTTTTTTTTTTTTAAGCAATTTATTTATTTTTAGAAAGAGGGGAAGGGAGGGGAAAAAAGAGTAAAACATCAATGTGCCAAAGAAACAAGTGATTGCCTCTCACAATCCCCCAGCTGGGGACCTTGCCCACCATGCAGGCATGCACCCTGATGGGGAATCAAACCAGCGACCTTTAGGTTCGCAGGTCGGCATTCAACCCACTGAGCCTCACCAGCTAGGGCTCCTCTTTTTATTTTATTTTATTTTATTTTTTTACCTCAGGGTAGTTTCAGTTGAATTTCCATCCCTAGCAAGAGTTGAGAATACTCAAGTGGTGAGATGATTACAGATGGTTGCTTATTTTCCCTTTCTGCTTATATGTTTTGTTTTGCTTTTTAATATTGATGACAAATTTACTCATTTTACAATAAGAAAAAATGAAGTTTTTTTTTTAATGTACAGCGGAAAGAGGATGTCATTAAGGTCAGCAAACCAGCAGATACCCAGTCTAAGAAAGAACTTTGGACCCTCCTTGGCAATCTCCAATCCTTTCTTCACTTGGAACATTTTGTGCTTCCCATGTTACTTGCATAATTTATTTTTAATATCCAGGGAGAGAGGGATGGCATTAATGATTTCTGAAAGTCTTTACCAAGTCTGTGATTTTCAGAATGACCTCTATTTCTGCACAGGTCATAACTGTACTTTAATTCAAGCCAATGTTGGTGCTGTATTCTTTTGGTAAGAGAAAAACATGAAGGATGCGAAATTCTTCTTTTCATTCCAATAAACATTTTCCTCCCAGTTCAGTTACTTAACGTAATTTGGACCACAGCCTGCCTCAAAATCACCTGGGATATCTGTGTATAATACAAATTCTTAAGCTCCACCCAAAACAATCTGAATCAATAGGCCTGGGATGGGATCCAGTAACCTACATTTTATAAACTCTCTGGGGAATTTTCCTGGCCAATAAAGCTTGACATCATTTTAATAAATAACATGTAAAAATTCCATAGTAGCAAACTTTCAATAAAACTTTACACCAAAAAGCTTTTTCCTCAGAGTTCGTGTGCCAAAAGTAATCTCAAAAATCGAGAGGTACACAAAGTTAGACTTTTTCCAATATGTTTCCCCTAAATTCTCTAATCAACCAAAAATTGAGCCAAAGGGTTATTATTACCACTCTATCCCACAACCTCAAAAATGAGCAGCCAAATTAGTTCTTTGGGAGCAGTCACATAAAAGCTTCATCACATCTGTGTAACATGTGAGCAATGTACATTTCCCATTGATGACCCATATGGTGAACTCCAAACAAAGAGGAATGAAACCTCCATCAGCACCAAAACAAACAAAAAATGAGCTAGGCTTTGCTCTTCTTTGTGGCACCTTGGAGCCCATCAGATGCTTCTGGATGAAGCTGCTAGGAACTCAGAAGTTGCTGCTGATGCTCTGGGTGAAGAATGGAAGGGTTATATGGCTCAGATCAGTGGTGGAAATGACAAACAAGATTTCCCCATGAAGCAGGGGTCTTGACCCATGACCATGTCTGCCTGCTAATGAGTAAGGGCCACTCCTGCTACAAACCAAGTAGGACAGGAAAGAGAAAGCACAAATCATCTGTTTACAGTTGCATTATGGATGTCAATATCAGTGTTCTCAACTTGGTCATTATTAAAAAAAACTGGGATTGGGGGGATATGCCTGGTTTTACTGATACTACTGTCCCATGTCACCTGGGGCCCAAAAGAGGTAACAGAATCTGCAAACTTTCAATCTCTCTAAACTAGATGATGTTTGCCAATATGTTGTAAGAAAGCCCCTAAACAAATAAGGTAAGAAATCTAGGACTGGCTGATGTGGTTCAGTGGACAGATCTCAAGCTTGAGAACCAAAGGGTCGCAGGTTTGATTCCCAGGCAGAGCACATGCCTGTGTTGCAGGCCGGGTCCCCAGTTGGGGCGCGCGAGAGGCAACCACATATAGATGTTTCTCTCCCTCTCCTCCTTCTTTCCCCTTCTCTAAAAATAAATTAATTTAAAAAATTTTTTAGAAGAATCAGATTTTATTAGTGATGTAAACATTAAGAATTCACCTACATTGTTGAAATATTCACCAAGGACATGACCATTCACACTCACCCACACAGGGAAAGTCTGCTGAATAAAAAATGCCCTTTTAGTCATCCGAGCTGCTGTCAGGGACAGCAAAATGCTTGCCTATTCCACAGAGGGAGTTTCAGTCTTCATGAATGTTGAATAGTTTAGCTACCTCATTGAGATCTTCATGTGGCCCACCATCCTTAATGATCTTCCTTGCTGTCGGCATTCGATTGAAGATGTTCCACAGCACAATTCACCCCACCACTTTGTCCCTGAGGTAGAAGACTCAGCAGGAACCTGGGGGACTGCAGAGATGCTGGGGGGAATGGTGAGGCCTCTAACTCTGCCTCACTCTCCGATCGGATACCAGTCCCCGACTGCTCTGTGGCAGACTTCGGGTTGTCTTGTGCAGATGCTTTTGCAAAAACACCAACTGTGGGCAAACTACTGTCCACGAGACCAATAGCTTCATAGCCAACATCAGGGCCCAAATCACTCCAGAACATTGACTGATGCCAGTATGGCTTAGCAGCTCCAGTCATATTTTCTCCAGCCAATTTTCCACTCATGACAGCATGATCATGGTGCTCTACCCGCCTCCTCCCCAACTTTATATCATAGAAGCATGTGGCATCTCCTGCCATCCAGATGTTAGAACGTGCTTGGAGCTCTGCATTTCCCCAGAAACCACCAAAATCTGAATCTATCTCTAGTCTGCCAGTCTTGGCCAACTCAACATTGGGCTCCAGGCCCACTGCTGCCACTGTGTGGTCAGTTTCTACCTTCCGGCTATCTTTCAGCTTGATGAGTAACTTGCCCCTGCTGACTCCAGCCGATTGCACAATAGCATTGGGCAGCACCTTAACCCCCTCTTGTCTGACTTTTTCCATGGTCCAGTTGCTGAGGTATTCAGGGAGAACTTTTCCCGTATTTCCTTTCTCAGGGAAGAGCTGAATTACTTTGGTGCCTAAGCTACCAAGGAAGCCTCCACCAATAATCGTCATTGACTTGACTTCTGGGGCAATCTTCTCTAGGGTTCTAAAATCTCCAATCTTTCTGAAAAATGTTGTTCTACTCTTCACCTCTGCTCCAGCCCTATCCATGGCAGACAGAGTTCTTGGAGTGCCTCCTGTTGCAATCAAGTGCTTTCCGCAGGTTATATGCGAACCATGGTTAAGTTTCATCACGTTGCCCCTCACATCCATCTGCATCATCTTCTTCCCAGTGAGGACAGCCACCCCACCATTCTCAATGTGAGGCAGATCCTGAGCAGAGACATAGAAAGAAGGTGGCTGGAAATATATGCTTCTCTCTTTTCCATTCCACTGTTTGAATCCTAGTGTCTTTGTGACATTTGGACCATCTGAAGACCACAGCTCTTTAGAAAGAGGAGGTCGCATGTATGGAAGTTCCAGATCTTCAGTTACCATCAGTACCCTGGCCTCAGGATCCTGAGCCCCGATGGATCCGGCTGCAGCAAAAGCAGCAGTACCTCCACCAATGAGCAGGAATGGAACATGACTTGGTATCCTTTCTTGAGAAACTGGTTCTCCTTCTGGAGCAGATAATGTGGCCCTTTTTGGTTTCTCTTCTGGTGTCAGCCCTAACCCTGAAATTTTCTCATTATATCTTTTTTAAGCTTGTAGACATATGCACCAGCACCTACTGTTGATAAGCCCACAAAAACGACCAACACAGAATTACTAATTTTGCCCCCTGATGCACCAGAGCTAGCCATTTGTTTTCTCATCTGGAGTTCTAGAGGAACTTGCCATCGCTGGAACAAGTTGCCTAGAAGCCGGTTCCTCTGCCTCGGGCCTCCGTTGCGCACTGTCTGGACCAAGGACGCCAGGTTCTGTGGCAGAGCACCCACTGCCAGCCTTCCGCGCCCGAACACTTCGGCCACCGCCACTCCGGTCTGTCTTCCTTTCTTCTCACGCACCAGCAGATGGGTCAAGCGCCGTGGGCCGGTCCACCCCCTGCGCTGTCTTCGCACGCACTCCACGCGGACTCCTCCTCCCAGCTCCGCGTGGGACCTGGATAGTTCAGCACCGCTGCTAGAGCAAAAGAAGGGTGAGCGCGCCAAATCAATACAATTCTTAAAAAGAGAGAAAGAAATCTAGGACCAAAACACCCAAAATCTAGCGTCTCGTTACTCCACGTGTCCCGCAACACACACGTAAATGCATTGCTCTGAATTAACAATACTACTAAGAAAAAGAAGGAAGAGGCCACAGAAGAGGCTAAACTTTTGTCTAAGAGGATGAAGGAGGCCAACTTAAAATGCCAGGAACGGATTACCAAGAGGTGCAGTCTGTCCGATCAGAGTTTCCACCTCTTAAGTCTGAGCCCAGTCAAAAATGAGATTTTCTAAGAGTAAGAAATAAGAACAGGCATTTAAAAATAATAATAATAAGCCACAGCAACAATAAAATAAAATAAAATGTTTTTTAAAAAGCCAAGTTTTGCTGCTTCTCCAAAGAATTGCCTTCAAAGGATTCTAATAAAGACATCAGTGAGGGACAGGTGATTGGATTGAATCAATAAAAATCTCCTTCATATTACATGGAATACGAAGAGTTGACCTCACGGAAGCAGAGTAGAAAGGTGGCTGCCAGGGCCTAAGGAGGGGAAGAAATGGAGAGGTGTGGTCAAAGGGTACAAATTTTCAGGTATAAGTTCTGAGGATCTAATGTACAGCATGGTGGCTGTAGTTAATAATGTATTGCACATCTGAAATTTGCAAAATGAGTAGCTATTAAGTGTTATCACCACTGAAAAGGAGGACATTATGTGAGGTGATAGATATGTTAATTAGTTTGACTTTGGTTATAATTTCACAACAGATCCCCATATCAAATCATCACACTATACATCTTAAATACATATAATTTCTATTTATCAATTATACCTCAATAAAGCTGGAAATTTTTCCTTTATCATTTACAGCCCATTGTATTGATTTGATCGTATTCTGCTTTATACCAGAATAACTTTTCAGAAACCCAATAGTATTTGGCAGAAATTCTTTTGGGGTGATGAAAAGAAACCTAGCTCCTGCCATGTCAGTCTTTAATCCGAGCCATAAAAGACTGTGTGGGGAGTGTCTGTTCTCATCATAGAGTTGAAAAGACCTAAGCCTGTGATCTAAGAATAAAAAAAAAAGATCATATAAATCCTGAACTGTATCATGGAGTTTGAAAATGAACCTCTTTTATTTTTTTTTAATTTTATTTATTATTTTTAGAGAGAGGGGAAGAGAGAGAGGCAGAGTGGGAGAGAGACATCAATGTATGGCTGCCTTTCACCTGCCTCCAGCTACAGACCTGGCTGGAGACCTGGTCTGCAATCTGGTTATGTTGCTCTTGCTGGGAATTGAACCAGCGACCTTTGGGTTCGCAGGCCGGCTCCTTATCCACTATGCCACCAGCCAGGGCCATGAAAATGAATCTCTTTTAAAAGTATTATACAATATGGTCAAGTTTTAAGGAAAGAAGGAAAAACAGGGCTTAATGAATGCACCCTTTAAAGAAACTGGTCCCCAAAATTTCATCGCCATGACAACAGTCCTCCATCATTGCCATAGTAACCAGCTGCAGAATATTTGTCTAAAGAGAAGCTCCCTGATTAGGAGACCGACGTAAACCATTAGGAGCTTCACAATATGAAAAAGCTATTCTGCAATCACGCTGACCTATTTCTGGCCTTTCCTTGCATTTCAGTTCTCCATTGTGAGTCCCTAAAACCAAATGTGATTATATTGGAATGAGGCAATCTCAAGAAGTGTATAATAATTATACTCCCACATGTCACTGCTAAAGTTGAGACCATTTGTTTTCTGATTTTCCAGAATTATGGTAATTTCTGACAGCCATACCCTTCACCATACCTTCGGTTTATGATAGTCCCTCTGTTCAGCAACCAACACGATAGCCACATCTAAAACCAATGTTGATTACTGGTGACAAGTTGTTTTTATTTATTTATTTAGCTCTGTGTGTGTGTGTGTGTATGTGTGTGCCAATCCAGAGCCCACACATCCCACCACATCCCCTATTGGGCTTTCACACTAGAGATGGCCCCTACACTCCAGAGTCCACTGGAATCGTTCAAAGCAGCCAGCACTAAGCCTGTTCAACCCTCCTTGCCCATTCCCTCCCCATGCTCCTTATGTCCTGTTTTCTGACCAATTCTGGTATTTCCCCCTGTGGCCCTATGTGAATGTTGTGCCTCCTCTTTCTTCCTTTCTTCCTTCCTCCCTCCCTTTCTTCCTTCCTTCCTTCCTTCCTTCTTTTCTTCCTTCCTGCCTTCTTTCCTTCCTTCCTTCCTTTCTTCCTTTTATTATTTTAGAACATAATTATGATTGAAAACCTCTAACACAGAGGAAAGAGACAATGCAATACAGTGGGTAAGAGCCTGGCCGTTACATTCCGACTGTGCAGGTTCGAATCCTAGCTCTGCTGTGTACACATGTTCAGTTTCTCTTTTTCCTTACCTGTCATGTGGGGATTATGCTTGTATAACCTCAGAAGATTGTTATGACAATTAAATAAGTTAATATTTGTGGGGGTGTTTTTTGTTTTTCTTTGTTTATTTGTTTGTTTTTTGCTGCCCTCCACTGTGGATTATTTGTTTCTTTTTAGTTTGCCCCTATATTCTCTTTTTCTTATTCTTCCACCCCACCCCTTTGGCAACCATCAACTTGTTCTCTACATCTAAGGACTATTTCTTGGGGGGGGGGGGGTTGTATGCATTTATTTTGTTTTTAGAGTCCACATATAAGTGAAATCATATGGTATTTATCTTTCTCTGTCTCTGACTTATTTCACTTAACACAATGCCTTTTAGGTCTATCCATGTTGTCACAAATGGCAAAATTTTATTTTTTACCGGTGAATAATATTCCATTACACATACACATATATACAATATCTTCTTTATCCATTCATGTATTGATGGACACCTAGGTTTCTTCCTTATTTTGGCTATTACTAGTAATACTGCAATGAGCATAGGGGTATGCATATGTTTTTGAATTAGTGTTTTTGTTTTCTTCAGATAAATACCCAGAAGTGAAATTGCTGGATCTTATGGCAGCTCTCTTTTTAATTTTTTGAGGAAACATCACACTGTTTCCACAGTGGCTGCACCAGTCTGCATTCCCACCAAAAGTGAACAAAATTTTATTTTTCTCCACATCCTCACCAGCACTTATTTGTTGATTTATTGATGAAAGCCATTCTGACAGGTATGAAGTTATATTTCACTCTGGTTTTAACTTCTGGTTTTAATTTCCCTGATGATTAGCAATATTGAGCATATTTTCACATGTCTATTGGTTGTTTGTATGTACTCTTTAGAAAAATGTCTATTCAAGTTATTTGCCCATTTTTTAAATTGGATTGATATTTTTTTTGGTGGTTTGTGGTTACTATGAGGTTTATGTGTATTATTCTCTGTCTATAATCATCTATTTTGAGCTAATAGGCATTTCAGTTTGAATAGATTCTGTAAGGACTACATTTACCCACCTCCCTCCCTCCCCAATGCTCTATGTTATTGATGTCATGCTGTAGCTCTTAGGTGTTGTGTATCTCCTTGTAACTACTTATTATAGTTTAAGTTGAGTTGATACTTTTTTCTTTTGACCTCTGTAGTAGTTTTTTAAATGTCTGATTCTCTATTTATTAAATATTTGGCTTTAGCTGGTGATTTTTTTCTTTCTCATATTTTCTTATTTCTGGTTATGGACTTTTCTACTTTAAGAGGACAAATTAACATTTCTTGTATAGTTGGTTTAATAGAACTCTTACTTTTTGCTTGTCCAAGAAACTGTTTATCTCTCCTTTAAATCTGAATGATAAGCTTGCTGGATAAATTACTCTAGTGTGTGGGTTCCTTTCTTTCAGCATTTTAAAGATATGCTGCCACTCTCTTCTGGCCTGTAAAGTCTCTGAGAAATCAGCTGATAGCCTTATGGGGTTTGCTTTGTATGTAACCCGTTTTCCTCTTGCTTTCTTTAAAATTGATCTTTAACTTTTGCCATTTTAATTACAATATATCTTGGTGTAGGTCTTTATGGGAATGCTCTGTGCGTCCTGAACTTGGATATCTGTTTCCTTTCCCAGGTTAAGAAAGTTTTCAACCGTTTTTCCTTTGTATAAAGTTTCTGTTCCTTTCTTTGTTTCTTTCTTCTAGGATCTCTTTATTGCAAATGTTTAAGTGTTTGCTGTTGTCCCAGAGGTTACTTAGACTATCCTAGTTTTTTGTTTGTTTGTTTGTTTGTTTTGGGGTTGTTTTTTTTTTAATCTTTTTTCTTTTTGTGGTTCTGATAGGTTAATTTCCACTAGCCTCTCTTCCAGACCACTGATCCATTTTTTTGTATTAGCTAATCCGCTGTGGATTCACTCCTTCTCCTGTGTATTTCATTTCAGTTATTGTAGTCAGGTATGCTTGGCTCTTTATTATACTTTCTAACTGTTTGTTGAAGTTCTCCCTAAATTTCTGTATTCCACTCTCAAGTTTGTCGAGCACCCATATGACGGTGTCTTTGAATATTTTTTAAAGATTTTATTTATTATTTTTAGAGACAAAGGGCAAGGGAGAGAGGCAGAGGGAGAGAGACATCAATGTACGGTTGCCTTTCACCTGCCTCCAGCTATGGACCTGGCTGGAGACCTGGTTTGCAACCTGGTTATGTGCCCTGCCTGGGAATCGAACCAGTGACCTTTGAGTTCACAGGCCCGCACCCTAACCACTGTGCCACCAGCCAGAGCTGACCTTTGAATTCTTTATGAGGCAAATTCCTTATCTCCATTTTGTTAGCGCTTTGTTGTGGGGATTTTTTTTTTCTTCACTTGAGAAAGATATCTCCCCATCTTTTCCTTTCGTTTGACAGTCCATGCTTATTTACATGAATTAGACTAAATCAGCCTCTGTGTGAGCCAGGTGGACTTGGCAGGCCACTAGGAATGAGCCAGCACCTGAGACATTCCGGGCTCTGGCCTCCTGAGACAGACTGGCCCCAGGTGGGGGGGCCAGGTGCATGTAATAATGCCTTGTCTGTCCTGCCTCCCCTGTCTCCGGGTGAGACGGACTCAGGCCAAGTGTCCAGAAACGTGCTGCCGTGAACTTACAGGTAGGCCAGAGCACCTGATGGAGCGCCCAGCCACCTCGTGCAGGTCCAGGGGGCATGTAAGCGATGGTGCTTCTAGGCACCTGACCCCAGAGAATTCCAGCAGTCACTCTCCAGTCTTCCATATATGGTCTCTCTTGTGTTTGTTGTAAAGAAACTGGTCTCCAGTAGGCTTTATGAGCCAGGTAGTAGTTTTGAAAAGCCTGTTGCAACAGGACAAGCACTTAAGGTGCTAGGGGCTCTATAGTAAGGGGTTGAAGTGGCTTCTAGCAGGGAGGCCAAAAGGGTGTGGTGGCTGCCCTGTAGTTCCTTTGTTAGTAGGCAAATGTCTCCAGGCAATGCGGCTGGGAATGTGGGGTTATTTTGCAGGTAGCCAAAGCACCTGAATAGAGCTCTGGCAGCCCTACCAGGCCCTGTGGGAGCAGAGGGGCACTTAAACAATGATGCTCACTGGCTTCTCCAGTCAGAGGAGTTCTCACAGCTCCCAAAGGGTTTCTGCAGGCTTCCCAGCCTTCTATATTTGGTGTTTTTTTTTTCTCCTTTGCTGTTCAGAAGCTGTTTATTCAGACAGCCTTAGGTTGTCTGGCAGGAATAACCGCCCTTTACATAGAAGTATACTTGAGTTTGCTCAGGGGAGGGTGAGGTCATTGTCCTCCTATGCAACCCTCCCCCACACCATCCCAGACCTCCGGCCTTCTTTATTTAATGAGGCCACTGACAAGTTCAGCTGCAAGGAGCCTTTAAGGATAGTGAGGGGAGGATTCAGGCATGCGGCAGTGTTCTTATTTATACATGCATGTAAACTACAATGCAAAAATTGTTGTTAAGAAATGCTGTCCTTTCAAAAAAGTTGTTGAGGTTTTAAAAGAAAAACAGTTCCACCTAGTATTCCTGCTTGGTGCTTGCTCAAGAAACCAACAACAAACAAACAACAACAACAACAAAAACTGCTTATGTGTTTCTGAATCATTTCTAGGTTGCTCTTGGAAGCAGAGATCCTTGGGAAACCTTTTCTTCCCCTAGCCTACTCTCTCTCTAGTTGGACCAGGCTTTGCTGGGTGTGTACTGTTGGGAAACTTCCTTGATATTTTCCTACTCTGGGAATATATATATTGAAAACCTACCTTTGGGCAACATCAATGTTTCTAAAGTGAGGGGCTGGAAAGTGTAATCTACTTAGAAGGTGGGAAGTTAGGGATTGGACTTGTCCTGAACATGGGTTTGCATATACAACTGAATATTACAGCTTCATGAACATACAGTTTTCTCAAGACACCATTATTAATTCCAGATGCTTGAAATACATAAGTGAACAGACAATAAGCCTTGTGGAGCTTACATGGACATTTTACATAAGGTCAAGACCATGGCAAATGTCTGTATCCAAGAATGGAAGTACTTTGTGTGGGATGATGGACACAATGAGAGCCCCAACCCAGGCATTTCTTGGCACTACCATTCATGCATATTGCATGAATGCATTCATGCATGTTTTAGCCACTGTGCTAAGACTGAATGTATAATGCTTAGTAAAACAGGTTGGTCCCCTGGCTTCAGAAAGTTTACAAAACAGAGAAGGAGGGAGTCACTCAGGAATGAATGGCCATCTGCTTATAGAGGAAATCAGGATTCTGAAGAAAAGGGCTCTCAGCTGAAGGAGACTGAGCAAGGCTGGGTAGAGAAAGGTCTAGGGCTTCCAAAGAAAGTAATGATTGAGATGAGGGCTGGAGGACTAAGTAATGAGGGGGCGACATAGGGTAGAGGATAAGGAAGAGTATTTGACAGCAGGAAGTGTCCAGCGGCCCAAGGAACACCAGGAAACATGCATGAGATGAGGCTGCACTCCAACTGCAGCAGCTACTAAAAAATAAATCCTGAGACCAGCTATTTTCAACATTTTTTATCTCATGACATACATAAACTAATCATGAAAATTCTGCCACACATCAAAAATATGTGTTTTTTGCTGATCTGTCCAAAAAATAGGTATAATTTTGATTCATTCACACCATATGGCTATTGTGTTGGCTGTTACCATTTTTAATTTGACAGTCTAAAGGAAAAGAGGTCAGTGCCCTGACTAAATGGTCAGGTATTTCATATTTTAAAAATTCTTTTTCTTAAAGTATGTATTTTTTGTTTTTATTTTATTCTATCTTTTAAGTATATTTTATTGATTACGCTGTTCCAGTTGTCCCAATTTTTCCCTTTGCCTCCCTCCTCTCAGTACCCCGCCCCTTTAGCGATCCTCCCCCTTAGTTCATGTCCACGGGTTGTGCGTTATAATTCTTTGGTTTCATTCTTTCCTATACTATTCTTCACAGCCCCCTGTATTTTGTTCCTTTCAATTATGCTCTTTAATCCCTGAACTATTTCCCGCTTTCTTCCCCTTCCCCCTCCCCATTGATAACCCATCAAATGTACTCCATACCCATGACTCTGTTCCTGTCCTGGTTGTTTGCTTAGTTTGTTTTTGTTTTTATTCTTTACATTCAGTTGTTGGTAGTTGTGAGTTTGTGTCATTTTAATGTTCATAGTTTTGATCTCCTTTTTCTTAATTAAGCTCCTTTAACAGTTCATATAATAAAGGCTTGGTGATGATGAACTCCTTAAAATTCATCTTGTTTGGGAAGCACTTTATCTGCCCTTCCATTCTAAATGATAACTTTGCTGGATAGAGTAATCTTGGTTGTAGGTCCTTGCTTTTCATCACTTTGAATACTTCTTGCCAGGCCTTTCTTGCCTGAAAAGTTTCTTTTGAAAATCAGTTGATAGTCTTATAGAAACCCCTTTGTAGATAATTTTCTTTTTTTTTTTCTCTTGATGCTTTTAAGATTCTCTCTTCATCTTCAACCTTTGGCATTTTACTTATGATGTGTTTTTGTGTGGTCCTCTTTGGGTTCAACTTGTTTGGGTTTCTCTGTGCTTCCTGGACTTAAATGTCTATTTCCTTCACCAGATTAGGGAAGTTTTCTTTCATTATATTTCCAAAGAAGTTTTTCAGTTTCTTGCTCTTCCTCTCATCCTTCTGGTACCCCTATGATTCAGATGTTAATTTGTTTAAACTTGTCCCAGAAGTCCCTGATATTCTTCTCATTTTTTTTTTTTTTTTTTCAATTCATGTTTCTTCTTTCTGTTCTGGTTGAATGTTTATTTCTTCCTTTCCTTCCATTTTTTTAAAAGATTTTTAAAATTCATTATTTTTTAGAGAGAAGGGCAGGGAGGGAGGAAGAAAGGGAGAGAAACATTAATGTATGGTTGCCTTTCACCTGCCTCCAGCTATGGACCTGACTGGAGACCTGGCTTGCAACCTGGTTATGTGCCCTGACTGGGGAATCAAACCAGTCATCTTTGGGTTCATAGGTTGGCATTTATCCACTGAGCCACCAGCCAGGGCTCCAATTTTTTAATTCAAATCCCAGCTTCCTTCCCATTACTGTTGGTTCCCTGTGTATTCTTCTTTATTTCACTTTCTATAACCTTCACTTCTTCTTTTATTTGGTGGCCATACTCAATCATTTCTCTGAGCATCCTAACCACCAGTGTTTTGAACTCTGCATCTAATAGGTTGGTGATCTCTGTTTCATTTAATTTTTTTTCTGGGGATTTGTTCTATTCTTTCATTTGGGCCATATTTCTTAGTGTCCTCAACTTGGCTGCCTCCCTGTGTTTGTTTCTGTGTATTGGGTAGAGTGGCTTTGACATTGTGTCTTAGTACTGTAGCCTACTGTAGCAGGTGTCCTATAGGGTCCAGTGGTACAGCCTCCCCTCTCCCAACCTGGGTTCTCAAGGTGCCCCCTTCATGTGAGCTGAGTACACCCTCTTTTTGTGCTTGAGCCTTGGTTGCTGCTGGTAGACCAATGGGAGGGATTTACCCAAGCCAGTCAGCTGCAAGGACTGGCTGTGCCCACTGACCACCCACCTCTGCCCTCTGTGGAGGATCAGCTGTGTAGGGCAGGGTGGTGGTGTTTGGATGGTAACTGTCCACTGGGTGCACTGGACTGAGGTTTCCCAGGTGGTACAGGCTAAGGTCAGCCCGCACCTGTGCTTTGCTTGGGGCACCCTGCCTGAGCTATAAAACAATCTGAAATGCTGCTACTTGTGCCAGGCCTGGAGATTCCCAGGGGAAGCTGGCTGCTGCTAGTGCAGGGCCTGGAGCTCACTGAGGCAGCTGTTGCTTGTTTGATAGGATTTAGGAAGTTGTGAAGTGAGAGCCAAGACCAGCCATTCATAGGGAAAGGCAGCTAGGCAGGCCCATAAATAGGGTGGGGCAGACTCTCTGGGGATCTCCAAGGCTGGTCAAACAGTGTTAGCCAGGTTGATGGAGTCTCAGATATGGCACCAGCTTGCTGGCTCTGGTAGGGGGAGGGTGAGACAAGGAACAATGGCCTCTGCTTGCCTTGATGCCAGACACTTCAGTTTCTCCCTGTGCACCACTGGTGTCTTTCAAGCTGCTGCCCTGGTGCTGGAGCTCAGAGGGAGTGAGTCTGAGTAGGTGAGTCTGTGTCAGTTCTTTAAGATAAACAGCTTGGGATTCCAGAATTTTCTTCCACCAACTCAATTCCTCCTGGTTTTTGCAGCCAGAAGTTGTGGGGGCTTATCTATCTTCCCGGCACTGGAACCCTGGGCTGGGAGGCCTGGTGTGGGGCTGGGACTCCTCACTCCTGATACATCCCTCCTGAACTTTTATCCACCACATGAGGGTGAGAGACTAGCCCATATGCATCTGTGCCCTTCCTTACCCTTCTTGATTGGTGTGGTTTCTTTAATTTTGTAGTTGTCAGACTTCCATTCAACTGGATTTCTGACAGTTCTGGCTGATGGTTGTTGTACATTTTAGTTGTAAGTCTAATGTGGTTCTGCAAAGAGGTGAGCCCTGTCTGCCTGTTCCATCATTTTGACTAGCTTCCCACATGTTTTAAAAATCCTTATGGCACACCAGTTGAAAATCTCTGCCTTAGATCATTAATCATGTAGCAAATCAGACTACATTCTCATTTTCATTAGATTTTGCTTTAAATCTACACATAGAAAACAATTATTTTGGTTTTGACTGGGGATTACCATAGCAGGAGTTTGGTTTGGGATTAGAATACAGAGAATCTTCAACTCCGCAATAGTCCTCAAGTACTGTCTATACCCAGTTTGAGGCAAAAAGAGATATTAACACCCAGCCACTTAATCCTTACAGTCTAGTTAGTCACACGCACAGACGTATACAAATTTATCTAGCGTATTTAGAAAATGACCAAAGAGAGAGGTGCATGTGTCCAACAACCTTCACCTGGTTTCATCTAGCTGAGCTGAAACTTCAAATTGGAAATGTCTCCAAGGCAGGGACTGCCTTACTCATCCCTGAGTACTGAACAGTATAAAATAGTTTTAAAAATTTCAGGTTCTGAAGTCAGATAAAGGCAGATTCCAGTCCCTGCTTTACCTCCTTGATAGCTATATAACTTTGGGAAAGTTACTTAACTATTCTGTGCTTGTTTCCCCACCTGAAAAATAGGATTTATTGGTTTCCTACCACATGTGATGGTTGGAAGATTAAGATAAAGCATATAAGGTGCTTCTCATTATGCCTAACACATAATAAGCACTCAATAATCGTTAGTTACCATTGTTAGCCCACCATCTTAGGCAATGAGGGGTCCAAAAGTATCTGCCAAATTACCTGGCAGGATGTCACTCTGAAGACTAGGGTTTTATGCTCACATCTGTCCTAACCCTTCAGAAAATTTCAGTTTTTCCCTCCTAGGAATGAATTTAGTAATAGTAGTTTCCTGTGTAGCCACAATAGGAGGATAAATTCATTTGAAATGTACATATGAGAATAGAAACTGATTTATAACTAGTACCAAAAGAACAGATGTAACCCACAAAGAATAAGTAGAAAATTTAGGACTATGCCTCATAGGGGAAAAAATTCAGTAACTACTTAAATGAGTACTTCCAAAGTTTACCATCTGAGAGAAACTCTGACCCAAGATGAGGAATAACACAGACCAAATGACTAATATTAAAAAACTGCATTTAGTCTCCTTAAAGCCATTTAGGAGCTGGAAAACACTACATAGTGATGTTCATCACAATTACTGTTAATAATTACTATTTTGCTTTTATATGCATCACTTAAATGAGACAGAATAACTAAGATTTCACAATTCATAGAAGCACAGCAAGGTAGAGATAGACCTCAGCTAAATTCTCAGAACATGGTTCTGCACAAAGGTACAGTATCTGTCAAACAGTTAAGATTCAAAACTTAGGAACCAACAAACCATTATACAATTTCTTCGTTGCAAGGGAGAGTTCCCTAATGTGGATCTGTTTTATAATCTCAGAATTTCTGGCTGAGAAGGAAACTAAGAAGTCCTTGCAGATCAACCTCCAACCTACAGAGGTGCTATCCTAGTTGCTGGATTAAAGTGGATAAAGGAAGGGAAGAGGGACAGAGGCAGGAAGGGAGGGAGGGAAGAAGAAAATGAAATGAAGAGAGAGTAAAGAATTAAATAGTATAGGGATGAAATTGGAATCCTATAACTCAACACTTACCTAATTCTGTGTCTCCTCTCAGTCTGACTTCAAACTATGGTTACTCATTGGATGGGAGGTTTGATCAGGTATTGATAAGCCATGCTGTACCAAAGGCCCCAATGGGGTCCTTCTGTCTTCACCAATAATTACAGAATACTACATGGAAGCCTTTGTAGAGAATTCAGACCCCCATCAGGGATCTGACCCACACGACATTCTTTTTATTATTATTATTAAAAGATTTTATTTATTATTTTTAGAGAAAGGGGGAAGGTGAAAGGCAGAGAGGGAGAGAGACATCAATGTATGGTTGTCTTTCACCTGCCTTTAGCCAAGGATCTGGCTGGAGACCTGGCTAGCAACTTGATTATGTGCCCTGGCTGGGAATTGAACCAGCAACCTTTGGGTTTGCAGGCTGGTGCCTTATCCACTGTGCCACCAGCCAGGGCCCTACACAACATTCTTACCAGCTACCTGGATCAGGCCATATATTATACAGTTACCAAGGGCCAGTGGACATCTTTGTGAAATTGACTGGAGGGCCCAATATGTAACCTGCTGTGTTAAAACTTTTATAACCATGATAAAGGCTATTTCAATCTGTGGCATCTAGGAAGGGTATTAAGTGAATAAACTAGATGTTCCCTTCCATAACTAATTTCTATGCTGCTGAATAAATTTTCTCTAATGAGTTCTCCATTGGAATTTCTCCTCCTTCCCTTTGTTCCTCATTCCTCCCTTCCACAAATTACAGTTGACCCTAACAGTGTGGGTTTAGGGACACTGACTTGAGGCATATTGGATTCCCAACTGAGGGGTTGATCCTTGAACAACAAAAGTTTGAACTGTGCAAGTCAGTTTAAAAAGTCTCATATAAGTGGATTCACGCAATTCAAACCTGTGTTGTTCAAGGGTCAACTATAGAAGACATGGCTGATACCCTAGATGGGCTCACAGTCTTATGAGTGGAAGAAAATACTTATTCCTTCATGGAGGTTGAAAATATCATAGCATTTACAGCAGCACAAATAGTTTAGGAGACTGGAGGCCCATGTCACCATACAACAAAGCAGAAAGCTAAATACTACAAGAGTGGTGTGAACAATTAGGACAGGAGTCTGAAGGGGAAGAAATGTCTTCTGATATAGGTGATAGGGAAAAATACAGAGCGTGGATTTTCCTGGCTTTAAAAGGCATAATAGGGCCCAGCCTGGTGGCACAGTGGATAAGGCACCAGCCTGTGAACCCAAAGGTTGCTGGTTCAATTCCCCAGCCAGGGTACATAACCAGGTTGCAAGCCAGGTCTCCAGCCAGGTCCATGGCTGGAGGCAGGTGAAAGGCAACCACACATTGATGGCTCTGTCCTTCTCTGCCTCTGTCTGTTCCTCTCTCTCTAAAAATAATAAATAAATCTTTATAAAATAAATAAATAAATAATAAAAAGGCATAGGATTTTGGAGATAAAGATTGCATGAAGTAATGATCTACTCTAGATCAGAGGTTTCCAAAGAGTAGATTCAATCCTGGGCCTGCAACATTAGAACACTTGGGAACTTGTTAGAAATGCAAATTCCAGGCTCTGCCCTTGACCTACTAAATCAGAAATAAGTCTTACCAGTCTGTTTAGCACCCATGTGATTCTGACACTGTAGTCTGAGAATCAGTGATCCAGATTTAAGAATCTGAACAGGGTCAAGAATTTGATTAGAAAACAAATGCAGCCCTTGTTGGTGGCACAGTAGATAAGGCACCAGCCTGCAAACCCAAAGATCACTGGTTTGATTCCCAGCCAGGGCACATAACCAGGTTGCAGGCCAGGTCTGTGGCTGGAAGTGGGTGAGGGGCATCCGCACATTGATGTCTTTCTTCCCTTTCTTCCTCCCTCCCTGCTCTTTTCTCTGAAAGTAATAAATAAAACCTTTAAAAAAAAAGAAAGAAAACAAATACATCTTTATTTTTACTAACCTATAACTAGAATTTCACATTTTCTTCTATTGCAGATGTAGGTAATGAACAACTTTGATAATCATTAGAATCAATGATAGATCTTGCTATTTGTAAATGCATTAATAAAGAATGCATATCACACATTTTATAACAGTATTTCAGTATAATTAGTTTCCTTGGTAATACTGAGTATATAATTGTATGCATTAAAAACATTCTGAGTGGATAAAGTGCCGGCCTGCGAACCCAAAGGTCGCTGGTTCAATTCCCCAGCCAGGGCACATAACCAGGTTGCAAGCCAGATCTCCAGCCACATCCATGGCTGGAGGCAGGTGAAAGGCAACCATACATTGATGTTTCTCTCCCTCTCTGCCCCTCTCCCTTTCTCTTTCTTTGGAAATAATAAATAAAATCTTTAAAAAAAAAAAAAAAGAACATTCTGAGCCCTGGCTGGGTGGCTCAGTTGTTTGGAGCCTCATCCCATACACCAAAAGGTTTTGAGTTCAATCCTCAGCCAGGACCACATACCTAGGATACAGATTCGATCCCTAGTTGGCGTGCGTGCAGGGGGTGGGAGGTGAACCAACAGATGTCTCTCTCTTTCTCTCTCTCTCTCTCTCTCTCTCTCTCTCTCTTCCCCATTCCCATCTCTAAAATCAATACCCATATCCTTGGGTAAGGGTTTTTTTTTTCCTAAATTTGAAAGGGATCCATCATAAAAAGCTGTTAAGAAGCCCTAAAGTAGAAGGATTCTAGAAAAAGAAAATTGAGCAAAGGCTAAGAGGTGAGAAAATACAGGGTAGGGCAAGCATTCCGTTTTGACTGACACACGAGGAAACAATGGAAGAGAAAAAAGAAAAAGTCTGAACTTCATTTTCAGAACGGCACTCTTTTCAGCAGACTCTGGGGAGCTTAATCAGGATTTATTTTTTAAAGAGGGCACGAGTCAGAGGAGAAGGAACCCAATCAAATCAGGATTTTAAAATAATTGCTTGGTAAAGGATGGACCGGAATACAAAGAAACAGAAGGGGAAAGTCTACATTTCTAATCCAGGCTTGGTTTGTGAACAAAGTAACAAGGAAAATGAAACAGGAATTGAACATGAGAATATTCCGAAGATGGAGCACAGACCAGGACAGAGCGAGGACCCAGTGATGACTCTGAGGTTTTAAGGAAGTTCTCTGGCTCGGGAGTTACACAGGAGAAGATCCCAGCAGCCAAGCAGAGCAAAGCAAGAGCTGAGCTGCCTACAGGATGTCTAGGTGAAAACACTCGGTGGTGATTTACAGCATGGGACTAATCTTCCAGAGTTACTGACTCGAGGTCAGCCTTCTGAACACTCCAAGTAAGCAGGCCCTCTTTGATCATTTTGGAAGGGGGCAAGAGTCTCAGAACAAGTAAACAAAAAATTCTCCGGAATGAAGCAGCAGCAAAATTACAGTCATGTGTGAATGGTTCTGAGTCAGGAGGAACTCACCACCCAGTCACCCGATGAGGAAAGGGTTTGGAATTTCTTGGTCAAAATTCAGTGCCAATGACAGTAGTTTCTGACTCATCCCTTGCACCAAATCTTGCCTGAATACCTGTCATTACAAGAACAGTTATTAACATCCCAAACTTTAACACTAAAAATGGGCATTTTTATAATAACTCCTGTACTGCTCAGCTTTCCACGGCCCAGACCTGTGGGCTGGGGCAGAAAGGAAGCCCCAGCGCAGGAGCACGTTTTAGGGTTGCCCTCTACTGGTGAGTTCCCCATTGCTCTCGTCCCCAGCCTTTGTTACTGCCAAATGAAAAGATTCTGGGATTAGGCTGCTCTTCATTGAGCCTCTCTAGAAAGTTCAGACCTCAAGTAGATCCAAAAGCTTTACCCGAAATCTACCAGCTCCAAACACAAGATAAAACAATACCAAAATGGTGGCAATGTCTTCAGGAAACTAGCATTGTCTAGCATAGTGCATTCTTGATGCTCACTAAGTATTTGTTGACTCCAGATAACTAAGACAAAGGATGCTTTTGTTGTGATGTATATGGACTGATAATAAATAAGCAGAGAGACAAAGATTAGGAAATTTAAATGTGACACCACTTTTGTTAGGTGGTGTATAGAAAGTGATTTTCACAGTAAGCTAACAAACATATTTATTTGTCATATATACCTCAAAGCTAGAAAATAAAAGACTGGTTACATTTTGCCTTTCTTTCCATTATTGACTTCCAATGTAATCAATATATATTGATGATAAATGTAGGTCACCATCACCATCTGATGGGTCAGGGGGCCATGGTGCTGTTCCTTTCTTCCTGTAACTTAAGGAACATACTGAGGAAGAAAGAAAATATTGTTTACACTGACATGTAACTTAGATGATAATTGTCCTTTTTCCCTCCTTTGAAGTTCCTCCCCCCACTAACTTCTCAAAAAAACCCACTCAGAAGTTCCTAAAGGTTTCATAGGGGGAAAGATTAAAGGTTTACATTGCAACCTCTCAATTAACATCCTGAAAGACCACCAGTGAGGCATTTTCCTCCTGCTTGCCGGGGCACTAGGGGTGTATTTATTTTATTTTTTAAAGATTTTATTCACTATTCTTAGAGGGGAAGGGAGACAAGCAGAGGAGAGAGGTATCAATGTATGGTTGCCTTTCACCTGCATCCAGCTATGGACCTGGCAGGAGACCTGGCTTGCAACCTGGTTATGTGCCCTGGCTGGGAATTGAACCAGTGACCTTTGGGTTCACAGGCCAGTACCTTATCCACTGAGCTACCAGCTAGGGCTGTTCTTTCCAACATTTAATACTTTCTCCAAGAATAATTTTATTATCAGCAGCTTAGTGGTTGACAGTGTTTCAATATTATTACAATTCTTACTTATAGGTAGTTGAGGTTTGATAACTCTGTAGTTTGTTTGCAGCTAGGTATCTCTTCAGCTACCATAGGCCCCCTTCATTGGGCATGACTTCCCTGAAGACAAATAACTTTTCTTCCTTTCTTCAATACCATCCATGCCTTTAAAGGGTAAACAAGACTGTAGAGACTAAGCTTCGAAAAAATGAAACATGATCGTTGCTGAAGATACCTGCTGGCTTTACCATTAGACATAACATTTAGGGGCCCTGGCTGATGTGGCTCAATGGATTGAGCACCAACCTGCAAACCCAAGGGTTGCTGGTTCGATTCCCAGTCAGGGCACGTACCCAGGTTGCAAGCCAGGTTGTAAGCCAGGTTTCCAGCTGGAGGAACATGAAAGGCAACCATACACTGAAGAAAAAAAAAAAAAATTTTAAGTACAGAAAATATCACCTTCTCAAGCTTTCTAAGGACAGCTGTACTTGCTAACCAGATGGTTACAAATACATGTCTTATAAACTGGCCTTGTTATTGAAAAGCACAGCTGAGAAAGTTATGCAAGTAAGTCATTGTGTCTGCATTAATAACTTCCTGTGGAACTGTATGACTCCACCTCAGGTTAGCCATATACAATTTGGTCAAAAATGTTAGCCGGGATATCCAAACTTTGCCAAAGGAAGGCCACATTATTTATTAATTCCCATTTTAAGAAAACTTCAACTTCCCCATTCTGCTTCACTGCAAGATTTCCAGGGTCTCGACAAATGCTTCTGTTTCTGGAAATCGGGATGTCACCCCATTTGTCTGCTGTGTCAGCCACAGGTGTGTCTCCTTACCAATCCCTGCTCCCACGCACAGACTGACACTGCCCTGCTGCAGGCCACACCCAGCAGTTCCTGGATCCCGCCGCTCCCCAGCTACTGCACCCCACTCCTGCTCAGCTTCTACCCAGCAAAGGCAGAGACCCTTATTTTAATGATCCAAGGCAGTGTTCAGCCCAGCTGTGACCTTTTGCAAAGACTTCTCACCAGAGAAGTTTAAGAAAATGGAAGGGGGCATTGCAACACCAGGAAGACCTCCAAGCTGGGATGGATGTGGCTACTTGCAACCCAGATGCACCTCCAAGCCTCTCGTAAGTGATCTTCCGACTGGGCTTCTGGTACCTGGAGTATATGAGTACTTCCCGGACCAGTCTGAATATGGAACTGAAATGATGCTATTAACCAACTATAAAAACCTGGGAACAAAGAACCTCAGATTCTAAATTAAGAGCAAGTAGGTGGGTTGGTTAAGCATTTATCTGCCTTCTCTCCCAAACTAGTTAAGTGCAGTTCAAACTTAAATGTGCCACAGACCTGAAGGGAAGGGCGAGAACAGAAGAGCTGACTTGAGGGCAAGAGTGGTCCATCTTTTATTTATACAGCTTTCAAACCCAAGTACGTTTTCAGAGCCTTTTTTACATGCATGATCTCATCCCATTCTTACATACATTCTTGGGAAAAGTGCCCACATTTCCTTATTCCCATTTTACAGGTAAGAAAGTCCGGTTCAGAGTCTGACGTTGAAGAAATAAAACTGCAATTTGGCCTCCAGATCAAAGGGTGGACATAGTGTTTTAAAGATCACCTGAGGGACTCTACTGGGAGTGCAATGAAGTACCAACTGTTTTCTTTCAGAAAGTAAGTTTTTTCCAACATGTCCAGTGAAGAATGAGGCTGTTTTCACACACTCCCTACAAGGGCATAGTCAGGCACCATAGTGGGGCTGAAGGGAGGACAGCGGTCAACATTCACCCTGTGTCCAAACAGCCTCCGAACAAGAAACACTCCTTGATGGCACACTCACTGCTGACGGAACCCACTCTCTGTTACCCATAAAAATTGATCAATTTGTGGTTTAGAAATAAATTTCAAAATAAGCAGTCTATGGAAAATATGCAGATTTACTCTTCCAACTAGCAAAATGTAAGATTTTATAGATCACTTCATTACTGAAATTAGACAACAAATCTCAGAATAAAATGACTGTTCCTTGGCCTGCACCAAAATATGTTTAAAAATAAATATATGATTCTACTATGTTCTAGGCGAGGACTAGTTAGTTAAGTACTGTATATGTTTTATTTACATTCCTCTTCATGTTATTTTCTTTTAGGTACATATTTTCTTTTAGGTACATGAGAGACCATATCATTAAGGCTAATGGTGGTTTTTATCTAGGACAAAAAAAAAAAAAAAAAATACATGCACACCAAGAAATATTTTTTAGCTTCTTAGCAAAACACAAAAGGGAGGGAAAATTATTTAACTTTTCAGTTCCAATTGCTTTCAAAGTTTTACATAAGGTCAAAGTTACACAATCTGTTCCGATTTTTATAGAATCTGAGTGAATAAAATGCAGAGGTAAATTACTACTTTCTAGTTAAAGCAAACTGGCTTTTTACAAAAATCATGACAAAAAGAAAAAAGAAGACAAAAAACACGTGTTCTCCCCAGAAAACGGGCCTGTGGGTTTTCCCAGCAGGTAATCCAGACGGAGGTGGAGGACCTCCTACCTAACTCAGAGGGTCCTCTGATCCCTGCCAGGGCTTCTGGCTCGTCTGTTGGGGTTGCCAGTGAAACACTGGCTCTGTGCAATCATGAGAGATGGGACTGACTAGACTATTACACTGCACACACGCTTTAAAGAAGCTATCAAATAATAACAACTCAATTACTCTTTGTGGCTTATTTTTATTCTGAATCAATAAGCTAGAAGTGCAGGTCTCCACATTATGCCTTCCTCCTCATGAACATCTACTGAAGAAAAGGGTGAAGGCAGCATGTGTTAAAGATGCAGCACTACTTCTAAAAATATTTGGTGGAGCAAGGCATGAATTGCAAGTCCAGATGTGCTTAAGTTGATTACTCAACTATGAAGAGGTCTTTTGAATGCACAATTGATTTTTGGCAAATGCAGTGATTCTATTTTGATTTTTAGAAAAGTAGGCTAAGTCAAATGAATGTCTAAGAGTGGCTGAGAGACCAAGACTTCATGCTTTTTCACCTAAAAATAACCAGGGGTGGAGCCAAACATGAACATACATTTCAGTAGAAAGGTGATAAACAGAAAGTCAAGCAAATAATATGCTGAAGAGTGAAGAATCCCACATAATGACTTATGCTGACTGAAAGCGTGAAAAATCAAACATATACATATACCTAAAGGTAAAAGCAAACGCAGTTAGGTATGCAGATCATCCCAGGAGAACCCCTGGCTCTTAAAGTTGCCACAGGGGCTTCTGAGCTGTTAAAACCTGATGTTACCCTATTATTCTGATTTACATTCAACTTACTGGTGGAAATTTAATTTTGGCATCAAAAGTATTCATTTATAGATCAGAATCATAAAACATAACTTCGTGTTAACTGGCTAGTTTGTGAGATAATAAACATACAGTCCTTAATTCCAAAAAGGCCATTTAACATCTTATCCCAATGACTCCTCCAGGTAGGAGGGAAAGAGAGGGAGTTTGGAATGGCATTAGAACACAATATTTAGAACATAAAGCATCTGGAAAAAAACATCGAAGGCCAATAAATATTCACTCTACATGAAATACAGGGACATAGGAGAAAATACTGGGAGTACTTTGTTTTATCAAGGAGATACGCAGTAACCAGGATCACTTCCTAGATTACTCTTTGGATACTTTATTCAGTTGGCCTTAATTGCATACAAAATGTGTGACATAATTAGGGATGATTTATCTTTAATTTAGAATTTAATTCAGAAGCATGAATGGATTGAAACTCTAATCACAGATGATTGTAGATACACAGAGCAATTAAGAACACAATTTCTTATCTTGAAAACCTTTTGCACAAATAACCTGCTAACCTTTGGATCCAGGTTTCAAACTTGCAAAAATTTTGGGGTTCTTAAGGGCAAGTGAGAGCTCATTGAGGAAGGAAATAAAATGGGAGTCTCTTTCAGATTTCTTCGACTCAAAAATAACCACGATGGTGAAGTGAGGCTCTGGGCGGGTTAGGAAGTAGGTGCTCTGAACTTTGTCATCATAGAAGTGAACCACTTTCTCCAAGCTGTTCAGGTCGGATGTGCGGTCTGTCATGATCATGATGACATTGGGCCAGTGCATGACAGGCCTGTCGCTGGGCAGAGACACCACGGCCGGATACTGGTCTACACCCTTAGGGGCCTCTCTGTAGGAATGGGGGTGGTGATAACCGTGACCCTGAAAGCTCTCAGACCCTCGGTTATCGAAGATTAAAGACACGTTGGCAGCGTCATATTTCCTGATGAAGCTGGAAATCTTTCCAAACAGATCTGGGTTGGCTTTTGCAGTCAACGCTTTCATTTCTGAAGCAGTCGTTTGTCGGCTCAGAGCCTCATGAAAGTAAAAGCTAAATTTGGCAAGAAGCATGTTTTTGAGTTTCATCAGCCAAAGGAAAAGGTGTGGGGGCTGAACAGCCTTCTGAGACTGCCCTCCAAACAGATGTTTCTTGGTCTCCCGCTGCTTCTCGAAGATCTGGCCCCAGGTCTGCAGCTTGGTGTGCGCACTGTGCAAGTTAACCAGCGATGGCAGGAACTTCCACTCTGACACCTGAGCCTGGGCCTTCAGGAGGTGACTCAGGACATCCACTTCCAGCTGGAAACTGCTTTCCAAAGGACTGAGGATGGGGTGGTGGAATCTGAAGGGAGGAAGGGAAATTCATAGAAATAAGTGGACATATTACTCTATGCTGGCATTTTCTACCTTTAAAAAATGTGGTTAGACAAATAATATTACATTGGGGGGCAGGGGATGGAAAAATGGAAGGATTTCCTGTTGACATTTAAAATTCATTTTGATATAACTTCACCATGTCAGAATTAACATCAGCATCATATTATCTTATGGAAATTGCCGGATGTTTAAAAAAAAAAAGTAGTGGCCACCTTCTTTTCAAATACATGGAAATTAGCTCTAATTCTTTCATATTTTATTAATTGTGTGACTCAAGGCATCTTTTCAGGGTGTGCTCCTAAAGGTGCACAAGTAGTGACAAGGCCACTGACACATCTCAAATGTGTACATAACACACTAAATTTATATGACATTCACAGTATCCCCCTGGCTGGTGGTACAGTGGATAAGACGCCAGCCTGCAAACCCAAAGGTCGCTAGTTCAATTCCCAGCAAGGGCACGTAACCAGGTTGCAAACCAGGTCTCCAGTCAGGTCCTCAGCTGGAGGCAGGTGAAAGGCAACCATACATTGATGTTTCTCTTCCTCTCTGCCTCTCTCCCTTCCTCTCTCTCTGGAAATAGTGAATAAAATCTCTTAAAATAACAATAGTATTCATGGTAACTCCGTAAGGTATTGTTAAACCTACTTTTTTGATTAAAGCACAGACTATAAACCTATGATTGAAACATAGTATATAATAAAAAATGTTTATTAAAAGAATAGAACATTTACCAGAAAGTCCTTATTCAATCCTAGTTCCCAAATTCCCTTTACATTTAATCACAGTTAAAAATGAAATGGGAGCTAAACTAAAAATACCTATTTTTAGTTCAATTATTTTCATTTATCTTAGGGTAGAATCTTAAGTCCTTAAAAAGACTTGAATAATCCAGTTCCTTCTTAGCTTGAGCCACATTCCCATTCTTCTTTCTCTACACATTAAGTAGAAATACAAAGAAAGTCAGGATAGAATGTTTTAAGACAGAATGGTTAAAAAATTATTTTACCATGATCTACAGTTAGAAGTACACTTTAGATTGTAACTTGGTACACACACACACACACACACACACACACAAATAAATGGTTTTTTAACTTATTTACCCTTACTATGCACAATGTATTCTTCATACTTAATAATATGTATATTTTTTCATTGGATTACTACTCATTTATTTCATGACTCAGGAACTGCTACCTGCTGTTTATAAACATATTATACTTTACTTGTAATAACAATATTGAGGGGGAAGGGATCAGGATGTGAGAGTATCCTCCCTTCCGGGTAGAGGGGAAGAGGACTAGTGCAAAGACCCTGAGGTCAGTGACCCTTTTTCATCAATATTTATTTCTGATGCTTCCAGTCTCCTCTTCAGAGTCACCTCCTTAGAAATGTCTTCTCTGTCTACCCCCAGACTAGATCAGGTTCCCCAATTACATCCTCTTGTTTCTTAATACCTGTCTTCCTCTTTAGTAGCTTAACCCTGTAATTTATCAAACTGGGACATATGGTTACCTTTGCTTTGGGACCCACACTGAAGGGAAGTAACACCCGCCTGCTTCTTTCACTCCTTTATCTCTACAACACATGGCAATAGATTCAGTATATGTGCTAACTGTGTTAGGATTTGAATCCTACTTTTTGCCTCATTGATTCTGCCTGTTGCTTATGATCTAAATGAAATTCTGTAACCAAGGGATAGTGTGGCTAAGGAGATTCCTCTCTATTTGGACCACTGAGAGCTTTCTTGCTCAGACTTCCTTCCAAGAAATGCCCAGGAGAGGTTCAGTGTCTGCTTAGCCAGGTGCACCCTCCTTCTCAAGGAACCTACATCAAGCCTTTACCCTCTTCCTACAGATCCAAAGCCTCTGCAAACGTTGCCGGAATCACCTTAGCAAGTAGACCCATTTCATCATTTCCCTGGTTGATGGCTCATTATTGGCATATAAAAATGCAACTGACTTCTGGATATTAATTTTGTATCCTGCTACTTTACTGACTTCATTTATCAGTTCTAGTTATTTCTTAAGAGGTGGAATCTTTAGGGTTCCCTATGTATAGTATCATGTCAGCAAGTGACCCCATTTCACAGGTGTGGACAGGTGTAGAGTTTATTGAGCACATTTTATGCCCCAGGCAACACAGGAGATGCTTTCCAGGCCTGAGCCCATGTAATTTAATTGTGTCACTGTTGATGAGACAGAAGCTTCTCATACAGTTCTGTTTTGGCCCCCATGGAAAGGGAAAATGCTGGTTATCAATTAAACATTAGGAAAAAATTATCCCAAGTCTACCTAGAGTTTTTTAAAATGTATTTAAACACTAATTAAAGGGATTGTGATTAAGAAAGCCCATACTAGGTTGGATATTACTAGATCTGTACTGAAAGTATCAAGCCAATGTCAATACAATTAAAAGTATGCATGGCTGATACTTTTAAGACAGCTCTCATGTAAGATGGGAACTGATTATCATGTGATCAATAGGATGTAGTTATTCATATGATTACAACATATCACTTTTTTCTATGACTGAAATCTGGATGAGAGGGTTGTCTCATAATATATTAAAAGACTCAGAAAAATAAAAGAGATCTCAAATCCTCTAGCTTATGAGCTAATTAACTAATTTGGACTATTCAAACATAACATGCTTCTGAATAAACATTAAGAAATTCTAATACACACACTATAGCAAGTCTCAAAATCTTTGAACTGTAACAAATGCTCCTCCTTTCTTGACCTAAAGGTTAAAACCCCTTAATACTTAATAAGCATTAAGTATCACAAGATGCTATAACCATGGATATCAGAAACTGCAAATATAGAAAGATTGTTAACAGAAAATGGTATGAGATTGGATAAAATTCTACCACTAATAACAATATTTTAAGTTAGTTTTCTACTTCCAGTCAGAAGTCATCATTTACACCCAATGCTCTCTTTGAAAGAACATGAATTCTCTGTACAGACCTTCAGAAAAAAATCTGAACAAGCTCTTCCATAAATATATACTAAAAGTGCTTAAATGTTAAACATTAGGATGAATGCAAATGTCGAAGCTATTTTTCTTTCTTAAGAGCTAAAAATACATGTTAAAATTATTCCACCAAGACTTTGAGATTAGCATTATGATGTATCATTTCCCCATTTCCACTCCACTGTGTGCCTCATATCCATTCTATTCCCAACTCACACTATAGGAGGATCAGTTAAATTGTTGTAACCCAAAAATATACACCTCAACTATGGCAACAAGCTTGAATGAATACAGAATAAATTGGCTGCTATTTGTATAGAACATCTGCTTTTTAAAAAGCCAAAAAATGAAATAAAAATAAAAAGTCAGAAAGAGAGTACACATACACAAATACACTCCTTCTTTTATAAACCCCTATGAGAGTTACTTTTAAGAGAAGTATGCAGGTTCCATGCATGTGAGAAGTCAGAAGCCCAATTAAAATTGAATTTGTAACACAACAATGTGGATGCTCTAAATGCCACAAAACTGTAATTTAAAAATGGTTAAAATAGGTTTTGTTATATATAGTTTACCACAATAAGAATTATGTAATATCCTCTCTTTTAAAACAATTAGTTTACTTGTTTTTAGATCCAAATACACTCTAAAGATGAATTAGCCAGAAATGTGCCCTGTAAGACCTCCCATGCTAGAAAGAGGTATTTATAATGGCTACAAATAGAAAGTAACACATCTCTAATGACAAATACACCTCAAATAACAGTTTAGAAGAGCGAGCAATACCTATTGTGCAGGCCATAAAGGAGACAGTACTTGAATTGAGCCATACAGCTTAAAGAGCAGACAGGATTAACTTTTAAAAAGAAGAGTGGGGAGGGGAGGTAGGATTTAGCCATGTGAAATTGAGGGCTTACATTTCTGGTCCCCACTAGTAATCACCCCCGATCTGACTCCCTTTGCCACGTGTCTCTGGGCTGCTCCCACCTTAGGACTGGTGTATTTTTCCTCCCTGGACTATGGATGGACTGACCCGTGTGACTTGCTTTGGCCAAAGAGATGTTAACAGATCTGATGCAAGCAAACCTTGAAATGAGCTTGGCTGGGCTTGCTTGTTGGCACTTTGGCCATGGCCACTGAACAGCTGCCTCCTTCTCTAACTCTGGGCTCAGAATGGCACTTGTGAGGCTGATGAAGCCCCAAGTTCACAGCAACAAGCCAAGTCCAGCGAGGCCCACAGTGTCCAGCTACCCAACTAAAATGAGCCCAGGGGTGCAACTCTCAAAATTGACCTGCAAGCCTGTAAGTATGAATTTTGGGGGTGGTATTTACACCGAATGATTGCGGCAATAGCTAAATGATACATGATATCTAGCCATATACATGATAGGACAATGTGATAGGATTTAGAACATGCTACCCCAAAACAGGTACATGTCCTTGAGTCAGCTGATTCCCAGCAACCCTATGAGTGATGTCTACCATGTCCTCAACAGCGCCATCCAGCTCCTGTAGACTCATGCCTTTGGCTTCTTTTATGGACTCAGTCCATCTCATAATTGGTCTTCCTCTCTTCCTGCTGCCTTCTATTTTCCTCAGGGTTATTCTTTTCCAAAGACCTCTGTCCAAAATAGGACAGCTTCAGTTTTGTGAATTTGCCTCCAGTGATGTTCCAGGCTTAATTCATTCTAGAACCTACTTGTCTTTCTGGCACTCTAAGGGTGGCCAGGGTATCCGTAGAGCTCTCTTTGAACACCATGTTTCAACTGAGTGGATTTTTTTCCTTTCAGCCTTCTTCACTGTCCAACTTTTACATCCATACATAGTCACTGGGAATGTGAGGGTGTGGATGATCTTAGCCTTGGTCTCTAATGACACATCTTCGCTCTCCGTGATCTTTTCCTATTCTCCCATGGCTGCCCTGCCTCGTCTCAGCTGTCCTTTAATTTCTTGGCTGCAACTTCCATTTAAACTGATGACTGAACCAAGGTAAGTAAAATATTTAATAATTAGGATACTGAATATTTTAGGCTGAAGGAATTTGAGAAACTACACTTGCAGGAAGGAGGAAGGATTGTGTGATCCTCCCCTGAACTGGGTCATGAAACCCTCTAGTGAAAGGTGCCGTCCCCAAATGCTGAGTAAAGGGCATCCTTACCTCCAAAGACTAGGGGACACAGAGAAATCTCAACACAGGCCTTGCTGCTTCCCTCAGTTTACTACGCTGAGCTCATACCCTTTTTTATCCTAGTACATTTTCCCCTGGCTCTCCAGTCTTCAATCATCAAGCACAAAAACACAGTTAATGGCTTCTTTAGCTCTGCATTTCTATTGAAGGTTTTGCTGTCACATAAAATTTATATTAAATACCTTCGTACGCTTTTCTCCTGTTAAATCTGTCTTTTGTCAAAGGGAACCCAGATGAGAACTTAGAAGGGTGGAGAAAAAAGACATTTTTTCCTCCTCTACAAATTCAAGGACATTCTAAGCAAAATAAATAATAAGAACCAAAGTAGAAAATAAGGAACACATAAGAATATGGACTGTGTTTGTGGCTTCTGCTTAAAACCCTCCAAGATTTATCTGAGGTTTACTCCTTTTTACTGAGTTTGGCTGCAGTCTGAGGCATTTGACAGGCTTTAGATGAATTCGAAAAGGTAGGCTGGGGCAAGGGCACAAAAGGCCTTAAGCCTGCAGTTAAGATTTAGGCATGTGAGGTGCCTAGAGTAGAATGCACCTGAGAAATTGCATTATTTTTGGCTTTGCTTATGAAGTTTGCAGGGAGCAACAATTAACCCTGTTGAACTACGCACACAGGTGTTTCATTAACAGTCTAATCATCACAAATCTTTTTCTTAAGAAAAAAAAGGCATAAAGCCTAAACAAATCATAGTTCTCTGCCTTTGGTGAGAATTCTGTTATTTGAAGCATTCAGATAAAAAATGCAAACAGAAATTTTATGTAGCTAAAAAAAATGTTCTTGAAATTCTAGCTATAAAATTATGATTAAAGAATAAAAATCACAGAACAGCATATAATTCCCATGCCAGAGGGATTTTAAAAATGTTTCTTTAATGCATTATTTGTTAACATTATATTCTTGATTCAGGGGAGTAAATATTAATTTTCATTAAATCTATTTTCCAGTTTTAACCACAAAACAAAGGTTAGCTAGAATTTTCTTTTATGCTCACTGTATAAAACAGTACAAATATAAGTCAAAACAAATCCTACCAACTCAAAAAACAGCTCACTGATGCACCTTGGGGGAAAAAAACCAGTTCTACCCCTCCTCAAGAGTGTTCAAAGAATAGCAGAGCCTCTGGTCCTACTTAGCTCATTTTTCTCTTCTAGAGGGCATACAAAACCTCTTCTACAAGTAATGCTAATTATTCCATTTGAAATGCAGCATCATAAATGTGATTTTTAAAAAGTATTTTAGTTGTGCAATAATGTAAAAAGTTTATCAAGTGAGGTAACGTTTAACACTGTTCTCTTCTGAACAACTGGCTTGCAGAGAAAGAAACCAAATATGCTTTCCGTTCACCTCTGAAAGCAGACTGAATATGGCAATTACTCTCCCAAGATCTGCATCTCAAATCAGGGTCAGAGTTTTAGACTCCATGCTACATACATATCATGCTCATTAATTTTTTTAATACAAAAACATTCCATGGTTTAAAAGATGATTCACACAATTTTTGTAAAGTATTGACATGAATCAGATATATTGGGGCAAATAAGCTTCCCCTGAAAGATAAATTGGGTCCTTTGGGAAAGGGATTAACTCATTCAATACATTATTCCAAATTTTAATTATTTCTCTAGAACATTGGGACACAGAAATGTGTTTAGTGTAGCACAGATGTCAAATCAAAAAATATAGAAAAAAAAGGACATTATCCTGGCAAAGGGAGAATTATGTTCATTTATACCTAAAATAATCCCACTTCCCAAAGAAAATCAATATATTATACAAAATTTCATCTTTTCAGAATTTCTTAACTAAGGAATTTACATTGCTCAAATTAACCCACAGCCTCTAATTCAGATAATTTTCCGGCTAGGATGTATCTGTGATTAGTAATTCTCTAACGACTGGAGAAAGGTAGCATGGGTGGAAGACGGGAACTGCAAATGAAAACACCCATTGACCGTGGTACTGCAACCCAGCTCCATCAGACCCCATCAGACTCCATCAGACTCCATCAGCATCAGATCAGAAGGCTGATGGGCACAGCCAAGTACTGCCCAAAGAGTTTCAACAATGCAATTTAGGCGTCTGCAGGGAATGAGAGATATTCTCAAGCCTCTGGGAAGTGGGATGTTTCAAAGAAGGTTCCAAGATAATAGACAAATCTAATAAAGTAAAAACAAAAACCAGTTACACTGTAGTAATCAATCCTAAGAAACACATGCACATATACGTAATTGCACAAATATCTGTAAGGATCAATACTCAGTGTATGCCACCATTGGCATTTTTTTCGTATTATTACAATTTTTTTTTTCATGCAGACTATATCAGTATCACAGGGAACTTTTTAAACATACAAATTTCTGAGCACGCAATCCAGAATCACTAAATGTTACACTCTAGGGAAAAGGAGGAGGGACCGGTATTTTCTTAGCTTCCAAGAGGGCTGAACAAGCCACTTTCACATTAGCATTGAGCAGTCCCCACATGAGATCTCTTCCCCTTGGGAATCATATCTCCAATTGCAGTTCAGTTTTGGTTTTCAATTACTTTATTTTTAAAAAAATGCATATTAGCCCTGGCTGGTAGCACAGTGGATAAGGTGCCGGCTTGCGAACCTAAAGGTTGCTGGTTCGATTCCCCAGCCAGGGCACATAACAAGGTTGCAAGCCAGGTCCCCAGCCAGGTCCGTAGCTGGAGGCAGGTGAAAGGCAACCATACATTGATGTTTCTCTCCCTCTCTGTTTCTCTCCCTTCCTCTCTCTCTCTCTGGAAATAATAAATAAAATATTAAAAAATAATAAAATAAAATAAAAATTAAAAAACACATATTATAGTATATATACTAATCAGGTTTGAGAAGGGTATATATTTATAACATAATTTGTACACATGTAAAGTTTAAAAAAGAAAATGTGTATATGCATACACATAGACTACATCTCAGGTGTAACAGGAAGAACTTGCTAACATTCATTGTTTCATAGAAAGAAAATTAAGTAGCTAAAGGACAAGAGAAGCAGGCAGACTTTTAACTATGTATTATTTTGTACTTTATAAATTTTGAGTCATGTTAATTTGGTATCACCTATTGAAAATAAATAAAAAGAAAATTTAGAATACAAGATCTATCCGAAAAAAGTCCAGTCATTGTTAATATAATGAGAATGGTGCGCACAGTACTGATGTAACCTGGCAGCCAAGGAGAGTGGACTGGAATGCACATGTGTGAACAATGATGACTTCACTATACTAGTCGGTGGCGGGGGGGAGGGGCGGGAGACGCCATTGAGTGAACATGTGTACTGTGTGGTCTTTGTGTTCAAAATGACCAAGCGAGTAGAGAAATGAATCTACATCCAATTCTGATGAACATTCATCTGTGGAAATTATTCAGATAATTTGGAAGGCCACAGCTATGAACAACTGGTGACTGGCAATTTCATCACAACAATGTGCCTCCTCATGCATCATGTCTCATGCACTTTTTTTGCAAAACATCAAATCACCCAGATGACTCAGCCCACCTATAGCCTAGATTTGGCACTCTGTGACTTCTGACTTTTCCCAACACTTTGAAAGGGAAGAGATTTCAGACCGTTGAGGTCATTCAGGAAAATATGATGAGGCAACTGATGGCAACTGGGAAAACTGTGTGAGGTCCCCAGGTATCTACTTTGAAGGAGACTGAGGCATCATTGTCCTACATACAATGTTTCTTGTATAGTTTATCTTTTTTGATATATGTCTCTTATTTTTCATACTACATGGCTGGGTACCTTCTGGATAGACCTCATCTATGCTAAGATAAAAAATACAGGACACCTGGCTACTGTGGCTCTGTGGATTGGTGCCAGCCTGTGAACCCAAAGATTGCTGGTTCAATTCCCAGCAGGGCACATAACTAGGTTGCAAGCCAGGTTTCCAGCCAGGTCCTTAGCTGGAGGCAGCTATACATGGTGAAAGGCAACCATACATGGATATCTCTCTCCCTCTCTGCCCTTCTCTCTGAAATTAACCATAAATAAAATCTTTAAAAATATATACAGGACAGTAAAAATAACAACTATAGAGGACATTATGGGGACAAGTGAGGAAATGTGAAGACGGACTATATATTAGACAATGGTAGAAATAAGTGAAATTTTCTGTGTGGAAACTATATTATAGTTTTGTATGGCTCTTAAAAGATACAACCTGACTATTTAGAAGTGAAGTGTCATTATGTTTCCATTGACTTATAAAAAACCCAGGAAAATAAAATTATATACAGAGAGAGAAAAAGCAAATGTGGCAAAATTTTAATAACAGTCTAGGTAAAAGATATGTGTTCACTGTATAATTCTTTTCAGTAAGCTTTCCTGGTATTTAATTCAAATACATAACATATACTCTTTTAAAGTATAAAATACAATGGTTTTAATATATTCAGAGTTGTATAACCATCACTACTTTCTAATTTTAGAACAGTTTCATAACTCCCAAAAAGAAACCATATATGCATTAATAGTCACTTTCCATTCTCCCTCCCCACCCTCCAGCCCATCGCAGCTATTTTCTGTGTCTATGAATTTGTAATCTACTTTCTGGGTCTATGACTTTGCCTATTCCAGACATTTTATATAAATGTAATTATACAATATGTAATCTTTTATTACCTTCCTTTGTGTAGCGTAATTTTACAAAGTTCATCCATGCTGTAGTATGTTTTATTACTTCCTTTTATTTGCTGAATAATACCCCACTGTATGAATATACCACATGTATTTATCCATTCATTCATCAGTTGATGAACATTTGGGTTGTTTCCACCTTTTGGCTATTATCAGTAATGCTGCTATGAACATTTACGCAAAAGTCTTCATGTTGTAGACTACATTTTCATCTTATATTTTTCTTTGGGCATATACCTAGCAGTAGAATTACTGGTCACCTAACTCTACATACATTATACTAGTCTTGCAACTTTTCTGTGGGATTAAAAATTTCATGCCTTGGCTGGTGTGACTCAGTGGATTGAGTGCCAGCCTGCGAACTGAGGGGTCACCAGTTTGATTCCCAGTCAGGGCACAGGCCTGGGTTGAGGGCAGGGTCCCCTGTTGAGGGGTGTGCGTGAGAGGCAACCAACTGATGTTTCTCTCACACAACGATGTTTCCCTCCCTCTCTATTTCCTTCCTTTCCCCTACCTCTAAAAATAAATTAAATCTTAATTTTTTCCCCAAATATCCCTGACTGGTGTGGTTCAGTTGGTTAAAGCGATGTCCCTGTAAACTGAAATGTTATGGGTTCAATTCCTGGTCAGGGTGCATGCCTGGACTGTAGGTTGCTCCTAGGTTGGTCCATATGCAAGAGGAATATTACCTAAACTCTCTTGTGCTCAGAAAGAATATGCACATTTCATTATTTTATGCAGCACACAACTCATTCCTTGCAGGGAAAGTAGGCTTGTAATGTTTTCTATCTTACTGTGACAGAAAACTATCACTTCATAGTCTTAGTTTATCTTATTATTTATTCAACAAATAAAAATTCCACAGTGGCTAAGGCACCAGCCTGTGAATCCAAAGGTCGCTGGTTCAATTCCCAGCCAGGGCACATGACCAAATTGCAAGCCAGGTCTCCAGCCAGGTCTGTAGCTGGAGGCAGGTGAAAGGTAACCATACATTGATGTCTCTCTCCCTCTCATCCCTTCCCCACTCTCTGAAAATAATAAATTTTTTTAAAAAATTACCTTATTTATGGACTTGCAAAATGATCAACAGAGCTAAATTATTTATCTGGACTGGATGAAAAGCATGTCACCATTTGATACAGTAATAATTCATATAGAATGTGAGCTCTGGGGTCACGGAGAAGTGGCTTCAAAGATAAGTTGCGCCACCCTGGGCACGCTTAAATTCTCTGAGACTTCACCACAGGAGAACTACCTACACCTATATTTCCAAGCAGGTATCATATAAGAGGGCCTTATACAGTGCCTGGCATACAGTAGTTGTTCAACAACATGTGCTAGTTTTCTTCAAAGTATATAAATATTTCCCCCTTTTTCCTGCAAGCTTAAAAATCAATTGCTGCTGTACTACAGAAACATTGATATGTTAGCTTTGGAACCAAAAAACAAGATAATTTTACTTCTCTATACAGATGACCTCTAATTGTTTTCTGTTTCTGCCTTTTCATCTGAGCTCTAAAAACCCATTTCCAGCTGCCTGCTGAATCTCTATTTAAAAATCTGCTAGCAACTTAAAAGCTCAACTTGCTCCAAATTTTGCTTGCTGCCTTCCTTCTAAGCCAGCTTCTCTTGACTTCTCAGTGCTGTATATACTATCATTGGAGATGCAATACCTCTGGATCACCTTTGACAGACACTTCTCACTACTCTCACCAGCCTGTTGCCAAGACTTGTACCCCTTCCTTGCCCTCATCTCTTTTGCCACTGTCTTGCAACCACTGGGCCCTATGATTGCAAAATGGATTACCACACTAGCCTGCTAAACTAGCCGTCTCCCATAACCACTCCCTTCACCATCCAGCCCATTCCAACCCCCACACAAGTGCCACAGTAATCAATCTGAGCTAAAGATGAAAACAAACACTCCTGCCTTCAAAAACTTTCATGGTTCCCCACTATTTACCTATTATTCACTTTTTTATTCAATAAACACCTATTGAACACCCACTATGTGCTAGGCTCTGTTCAAGGTGTTGAAGACACAAAAGCAGCCATGAAGTTCCTATCTAGTCATGAGGAAAAAAAAAAATCCTGAACAATTAACAGTAATTTCAGATGGCAATAAGGAATGTGAAGAAGATAAATCAGGGTCACAGAATGGTGGCTAAAGGTAGGATAAGGAGAGAAGGCTACTCTGACATCTAAACTCAGACATAAATGATGAGTAAATAGGTAGCACAATAGTGTTTTCAAAAGAAAGCCCAGCAGGTAACAAACCTCTGAGGCATTTCAGTATTCTGAAATCACCTTCTTGTTTCAAAACATCTGCTCCCTTCTTTCTACCTTTGCTTTCCAAATCCTACCTGCCCTTATAAGTCATCTCCAATTCTACCTCCTCCATGAAGTCTCTTTTAATGCCTCCCCTGATACACAACTTTGCCTCCTTTCCCCAGTACATTGATCAGATGAGTATTATTCTTCATTTAGGAATATAAGTTAACATATCTACCTGCCTCTTTTAAGCAAACATGTATGAACGCATATATACAAAAGAGTAGTATCCTTCAAAGTAATCACTTCCTACTTAGTCCATCAAAAAAGTGCCCAGAACCTACTATGTGCAAAATACTAGGCCAGGCTCCAAGGACCCAAAAATAAAACTGGGTTAATCATGCCAATGATGTTTACAATGCGTTTCAAATTCCTTTGGTATTGTTTTTTGTGTCAGACAGTGAGCAATACCTTATAACCAGTCTCATTTCTTTATAAGTATCAATTTCCTTCAAGTAAAAGTTTTTCAGTCGATCAATATCATTAAAAAATAAATAAATAAATTAGCCCTGACTGGTGTGGCTCAATGGAATGGCACTGGCCTGTGAACCCAAAGGTCACAGGTTCCATTCCCAGTCAGGGCACATAACTAGGTCTCCAGCCACGTCTGTAGCTAAAGGCAGGTGAGAGGCAACCATACATTGATGCTTCTCTCCCTTTCTTCCTCCCTCCCTGCCCTTCTCTCTGAAAATAATGAATAAAATTTTAAAAATATTAAATTGTCTACAAATAACTTTTTTTTTAAAGATTTTATTTATTATTTTCAGAGAGAGGGGAAGGGAGGGAGGCAGAGAAGGAGAGAAACATCAATGTATGGTTGCCTTTCACCTGCCTCCAGTTACAGACCTGGCTGGAGACCTGGCTTGCAACCTGATTATGTGCCCTGGCTGGGGAATCAAACCAGTGACTCTTGGGTCCACAGGCGGGCACCTTATCCACTGTGCCTCCAGCCAGGGCTACAAATAACTTTTTGACTCTCAAAAAAACCTTAACTATGCCCTCCTCAGAAGCACAGATCCCTGCCTTCACTAGAATGAAATTTAAAACAAAGCCAAAATGAGGCCACATGTGCCAAAAGCAATTATACAGTTTCTAACATGTATAAGTAACTGGTACGTGCGAGGAGTAAGTGGATAACTCATCAACATGATTACTTTCAAGGGGCATTTCATTGAATAGTGATTTGTTAAAAAAGTCCCATTATTTTATATACAATTCTCTTGTTGCATAAACTCTTTAATAAGCACCAAAATCAGTTATAATACATCTTTTAAGTCTTATTTCATTATTGGTCTTTTGCTATTGCTTAGAGAAGTATCTACCTAGGATGGTGTTAACTAAGCCCAAAAAAAGGTGCCTTAATGTATACCTGTCGATTAATTAGTATGTACAAAATCTAATGCAGCTCTTCTCCTTTGTTTTTTCATCACAAATTTCCATAAGAGTATAGGGGAAAACTTAGGGTCTGTGTGGGACTGAGAAGCCACCATATCCTATCCGCCCGCCACCCCCCACCCCCCGCCCCCGCCAACCTCACCTACACTGACCTGGCGCTGTATTTCTTGAGGATGGTGTCCAAAAGGCCAACAAGCTCTTCGGCATTGATGAACTTCTGCGTGCTGAGGGTGTACATCTTCTCATAGAAGTCTGCGATCTCCATGCGTGCCTGAACGAAGAAGCAGAGCTGCTCTGACAGGTGGGAAAGGAGCTCCTCCATGTGAGGAGTGGTCCCACCCAGGGCACCACGGCCAGTCACCACCTTCTTCAGTTCATTATGCAGCGAAGTATAGATGGTGCGAATGGAGTCCTTCCTGCTGAAGAAAGACTGGCCCCCTGAAAAGCAAATGACATAAGCACATGACAGGTAAGGAAGAGAAATCATAAGTATAAAACACTTCCCAACACCCAAAAGGAAAGGAAAGGATCTGAACCTGATGAGCTCAGTGAGTTTTTACCTATCATATTCTACAATTTCTACAATTGGGATTTAAATATTTTGTGGTTGAAATTTCACTGAAGAGTAAATTAAACAATGCCTAACACAGCTCATTAGTGTAGCAATGGACCTGTGTTTGATTTCCTTACCCATGCACCAATTCTCTCACCCCACTTTAATGAGGATTCAGATTCATTTCAGAAAATAATTAACGTAGATCTAAAAAGTTCTTCTTCCACATAAATATATTTAAAACAAATGAGAACACCCAATTATGAAACACTGTTGTTATTCCTGATAAATCAGAAATTTTCATTTCTGCTTTAGAGTTGCATTTTCCTTGGAATCTTTTAAGCCTCCTTTTAATCTTATCTTTCAAACCACAAAATGGAAAATACACATTTATCTCCCTTATAGAAGAACAAGACTATTGGGATCTCAGGGGGAAAAGGAAATCTTAGTACTCTTGACAGGGTTGACAATATAGGTTTTAACAAAATAAGCAGCACATTGTGAGTCATTAAGAGCAACAAGCAATTATGAATAACTGCCGCTGTATCTCAGGGATTTCAAAGGAAATAAGCAAAAAATGAAACCAAATATTGTACAGCCTTTTCTTTTCAATCCTCACCCAAGGACATGTTTTTATTGATTTGGCTTTTTTAAGAGCAAAAATAATAATGGTGTGAGAAAGAAACATCAACTTGTTGCTTCCCACATGCACCCCAACTGGGAATAGAACCCACAACCCAGAAATGCGCCCTGACCAGGAATTGAACCCACAAACTTTCGCTGGTTGGGACAACACTCCAACCAACAAAGCTACCCTCCAGGGCCAAATACATCCTTTTTGACAATTAAAAAGGATCAAATGACATAGAATCATTTCCTTACTTCCATATTAATACATGATCACCTATACTTCTAATAACTATAGAGCCAGATTCATAGATGGTGCCTTAAGCAATTCTGCCAACCACCAGGGCCAGAGGCAAGACATTAGGAGAATGAAAAGGCTCAGGGCAGGTTTCAAACTATAATTTTTAGGAAATATATAAAAATCTCTGAAATGGGTGACAGTTTAAGTTTTCTACTGATATACAAAGAATGATTTAGTAGTGATTTTATTACCATTCTAAAACACCAATTAGGAATGAGAATTATTTACCAGAGCATTTGTAAAATAACCTTTTAACGAATGAAACATTTCACAGCATTGCTTTTAGTTTATTGCCCAGCTTGTTTGAAGAAATGAACCTGGGCTTCTGGTCAAGATGATAGCATAGGTAAATGTGGTACTCACATCCTCCCACAACCACACCAAAATTACAACTAAACTACAAAACTCTCATTCAGAACTGCCTGAAATGTAGCTGGATGCAAGTCCTACAAGGAGGGATTTAAGGAACCCACATCAAGTTTGGTAGGAGGGGCAGAGACATGGAATGGAACCCCTGTGCGGCTGTTTAAAATAGAAAGGAATCTTGGCTGTGGAGGTCCCCTAACCACCTTTCCACACAACACATTCAAGGGGCAGACCAAGAGGCACCAGAGCCCCACTGAGTTAAATCCTGCTCTGTGGGATGGGCTCCTGCACAGCTGATCCTCCATGACGTCAGTGGTCACAGCAAGTCCTTGCAGTCAAATACGCCTGGAGGGTACACCTGGATGGACTACCCCAGCTTGCTTGCACAGACAGGCTGTGCCACTGGACCCTACAGGACATCTGCTATATTTGGCCACTCTACCAAGGCCGGCAGATGTAGCGACTCTACCTGATGCACAAAAACAAACACAGGGAGGTGGCCAAAATGAGGAGACAAAGAAAAATGGCCCAAATGAAAACAGACCAAACTCCAGGAAAAGAACTAAACAAAGTGGAGACAAGCAAGCTACTAGATGCAGAGTTCAAAACACTGGTTATAATGATGTTAATGAATTTAGTGAGAACACCAACAACATAAAAAGGATATGGAAACCATAAAAAAGAACCAGTCAGAAATGAAGAATATACTAACTGAAATGAAGAATAACTTACAGGGAATCAACAGTAGATTAGATAAGGCTGAGATCAAATTAGTAATTTCAAAAATAAAGAAGCAAGAAACAATCAGTAGAGCAAAAAGAAAAAAGAATCCAGGCCCTGGCTGGTGGTACATTGGATAAGGCACCAGTTTGTAAACCCAAAGATCGCTGGTTTGATTCCCCAGCCAGAGCAACATAACCAGGTTGCAAGTCAGGTCTCCAGCCAGGTCCATAGCTGGAGGCAGGTGAAAGGCAACCATGCATTGATGTCTCTGTCTCTGTCTCTGTCTCTCTGTCTCTGTCTCTCTCTCTCTTCCTCTCTCCTTACCCCTCTCTCTAAAAATTATAAATACAATATTTAAAAAATAATAAAATAATGGAAAACAGTATGGAGTTTCCTTAAAAAACTAAAAATGGAACTACCTTTTGATCCAGCAATTCCACTACTAGGGTTATACCTGAAGAATCCTGAAACACCAATTCAGAAGAACTTATGTACACCTATGTTCATAGCAGCACTATTTACAATAGCCAAGTGCTAGAAACAGCAGAAGTGCCCATCTGTGGATGAATGGATCAAAAAACTTTGGTACAGACAGAGGGGAGAAAAAAGAGGATGGATGTAATACAACAATAAAATTAAAAAAGAAAAAAAAACTTTGGTACATTTATACAATGGAATACTACACAGCAGAAAGAAAGAAGGAACTTGTACCCTTTGCAACAACATGGATAGAACTGGAGAGTATTATGCTTAGCAAAATAAGCCAGTCAGTGAAAGACAAATACCATATGATCTCAACCATTACAGGACAATAATGAACAAAACAAACAAGCAAAACCAGAGGCATGAATACAATGAATAGACCTTCAGTGGACAGAGGTGTGGGGTGGAGAGGAGGCAAAGAAGGGGAGCAGTTTAGTCAAGGAACTAGTATGGAAGAACCATGGACATGGACAACAAGTGGGATTGACTTTGTAAGGGAGTGGGTGGGTGGGGAAGGGGACAGAGAGGAAGGAAAAGGAGATGGATGTAGCAGTTTAGTCAAGGAACTAGTATGGAAGAACCATGGACATGGACAACAAGTGGGATTGACTTTGTAAGGGAGTGGGTGGGTGGGGAAGGGGACAGAGAGGAAGGAAAAGGAGATGGATGTAATACAACAACAATAAAATTAAATATAAAAATTTTAAATAATAATAATTAAGTTAAATTAAAAATAATAAGAAAAGAAAAAAAGAATCCAAAGAAAATGAGGATAGTGAAAGGAACCTCTGCGACAATCATACCAACATTAGCATCAATCACAGGGTGCTAGAAGAAGAGACAGAACAAGCAACTGAAAAACCTATGTGGGGAGAAAAAAAAGGACAAAAACCTTCCCTAACATGATGAAGGAAACAGACATTCCCAAACAAGATGAACCCAAAGAAGCCAACCCCAATGTGATCATCATTAAAATGCAAAGGTTTAAGACAAGGAGATAATCTTAAAAGCAGCATGAGAAAAGCAGTTAGTTATGTATAAAGAAATTCACATAAGACTCTCAGCTGATTTCTCAATAGAAACTTTGTAGGTCAGAAGGGATTGGTAAAGTGATTGACAGCAAGAACCTATAACCAAGATTATTGTATCCAGCAAAGCTATCATTCAAAATCAAAGGACAGATAGAGCTTTCCAGGCAAAAAATAAAATTAAATTAAAAAGCTAATGGAGTTCATCACCACCAAACCAGTATTACATGAAATGTTAAAGGGTCTTTTTTAAGGCGAAAAAAGACAAAACATATAAACAATAAAATGGCAATACATATCTATCAACAACTGAATCTAAAAAACAAAATAAATGAACAAGCAGAACAGAAACAGACTCATAGAAACATAGAACATTTTGACAGTTGCCAGATGGGAAGGAGGTTGGGGGAATGGGTGGAAAAGGTGAAGGGATATAGAAGTGTCCATTGGTTGTTATAGAATAATCATGGGGATGAAAAGTACAGCATGGGAAGTACAATCAATAATATTCTAATAACTGTATGATGTCATATGGGTAGGAGATTTATCCTGATGATCCCTTAGTAAATTATGTAAGTCTAATCACTGTGTGTATACCTGAAACTAATATATTGTATGTCAACTGTAACTGAAAATAAAAATATTAAACTGTAAACACAGATCTTTCCTATAATCTAGGAAAAGTGAAATGTCAAAAGTCAATGTGATAAAGTTAATGCTAAAACAGAAGACACTTCACAAACTGTCCACAGTTAAGATATCCTAGCATATATCCCTCGCTTTATAAGTGGCAGTGTATGTTGGATTGGAGGACACAGAAATATGAACGGTTTCATGGCAGTAAAAAAAAGTATAAAAAAAAAAAAAGTGATACAAGGTCTTTGTTGTTGATGACCTTAACTCTACTTTAACTTTACTTGTGTAAGAGAAAAGTAAGCAGGATTCAGAATTGGAAGAAAAGTTTAAGTCCCGCAATGCTATTACTTGAGAGTTCAGGTGTGGGTAGGTATTAAATCACTATTTTTGGCCTATGGTGTTTCATTTCTCAAAAAAAAAAAAAAAAAAAGAGAGAGAGAGAGAGAGCGCGAGATAGAAAAGAAACGAATCTTATATCCCTTACTACTATGGTGACCATCTTGTCCCAGTTTATCCACAACTTTCCAGATCTTAGCATTGAAAGTGTTGCTTCTTGGGAAACCCTCCCTTAGTCCTATGTCCTGGCAACCCCATCAGTCCTGGTCAAATCTAGAAGGATGGTCACCCCACTTACCACTGAACCCACAGACAACTAATACTTTACACCATTTTCTCCAATATACTGCTTAAACAGACTGACAAGCATTCTTATCATATCTCCTAAGAGCAGCAAAATCCATACAGTACAGGCAAATCGACCCTGACACCAACATCCCATACAGGACTGTACCCTGAAGGATGTGCCTTCCTTCCATCCTCACATTTAATCAAGCTTTGCAGATTTTGTAAAGTGATAATATGGAATTAACAGACCTCTGTGCCTCAGTCTAGGACAGAGTTTCTTAGGTTAGGAAGATAATAAGAGTACCATGTAAAATCTAAAAGTGCCGAAAGTTTGATATCCTTGGTTTTAAATCCTAGCTTCCAAACTTACACACAGTGTGATGTGCAAATGACTTCGCCACTCTGAATGTTGTTTTAAATGCAAAATTAGCAATAAAGTTGCTAAGAAGACAAAATGATGTAACATTTGGTATGTAATGTGCCTGGAGGAAAACATATTCAATAACACTAGTCTTCTTTGCTTCCATTTACAACTGATACAAGAAAATGCTCAATACTACATAACTGAGTTTCTGAAACTCTACAGTATCCAGAGTTTCAAGTCCTTTAAAACAAATAGCTATCAATTTGACAGAGCTAGGTGACCTCACTTCCACTGTTAAACAGGGTGGTCTTGGTGAAAATGTTAACTCTGGGTGAAAAAAGGCATACCTTCCTTCAGCAGATTAACCTTATCTGGGAGAGTTACACATGACATAAAAAAAAAAAAAAAAGAAAGAAAGAAAGAAAGAAAGAAAGAAAACCTTTAAAAGCTTACCAATAAACATCAATTACTAGTATGTGAAATTAAGTAAAGTAACACCATAAGTAGTGGAACGACCACAGATGCCATTTCTTTATACAGATCTCTCCTCTCAAAGCTCTCAGGAGTACAATCCTACCTATTGACTAACCTGGTTAGGAATATCCATTGGGGATTAGCCTTCCAGAGACATGAAAATTCTATCTCCTGTCAATTTTTTGAACTTACAAAATATGAGGATTTTGAATTAGTTCCAGAAGGCTCTATTTTTGAGTGTTCATTATTTCTCAAGATTTCAACACTATGTCACAACATGAAATTTCAAGGAATAAGTACATTAAAGAACATGTAGCCCTGGCTGGTGGCACAGCGGATAAGGTGCCAGCCTATGAACCCAAAGGTTGCTGGTTCAATTCCCAGCCAGGGCACATAACCAGGTAGCAAGCCAGGTCTCCAGCTAGGTCTGTAGCTGGAGGCAAGTGAAAGGCAACCATACATTGATGTCTCTCTCTCTCTGAAAATAATAAAACTTCAAAAAATAAATAAAAAGATGTAGAACATCTAATTGGGTATTTTATTTTACAATGTCTTGATAATTTTTAAATGTCAGTTCTCAAGTTAAGTCATTTTCTACCACACTCAATGCCAGCAACCAGAGGTTGAGGAAACCTTCCAGAAATGAAACAAAGGGGAGAAAAGAATGACTTTCTAAAATTCTTCACAGGCATTGAGTCATTGATCCCTCCCCAAAGATGGATATTTTACCCTCCAAAGAAAGAGAAGACTCCAAGCTAAGTGCTCCACCCAAAATTTTTCACAAGTGAGCCAAGATCAGAAGAGAACAGTCCCTGTCAGGTCTGTCCTTGTCTAAAAGACACCTAGAATCAGGATCCCCTACTAAAATCTCCAATAAACACCAGTGTCTTAAGAGGACAGTCAAAAAGACTCACTTTTTAAAACCATGTTTTAAATGTTTAAAATACATAAAACTTTTTGTTTCACCTTTTTAAAGAAAACCATACAAAGGTTCTAATCAGCAAATTAGTTGAAGAACATGGGAATGTTTCAACTGTCAATACAAAGTGTTTTTTTAAGAAAATGGAGAGTCAATCCAATAATCATGAAGTCATACTATAAGCACATTGATATCACAAACATTCCAGTACCAAAAAAAGCCTGTAAGATATTTACGAAGCTAAATTTAATATCTGGAACCTATAAATTAATATAGATGTGAATAAGTTAAGAGGAATTAGTTAAACATGCCATTTCACAACATGTACTCTTAAGTGACTGGTCACCTAGGAGCTTGAACAGTGTGCCTAGATGTGTTTCACAGTGTAAAAGGCTCCATGGGTCAATTTCAAGACATAGTGCTCAGGTTCATCCATGCAAGGTGGGTCCATGCAGAACCAATCACTTTACATAATAAAACCCACTTACCAGAACCCAAGTCAGAAGCAGTAACAGTCTTACACATGTTCTTACACACAGGGCAGCCACTTTTATTTACCTAAAACCAGGCACATATAACTTAAACTAGAGTAGTAAAAATAATTTAGTTTTACAAACCCAAGGTTAACTGGTTCGATTCTCAGTAAGGGCACATAACCAGGTTGCAAGCCAGGTTTCCAGCCAGGTCCTTGGCTGGAAGCAGGTGAAAGGCAAACACACATTGATGTCTCTCTCCCTTTCTTCCTCCCTCTCTGCCCTTCTCTCTAAAATAATGAATAAAATCTTCAAAAACAATTTTTAAAAAAAGGGTCCATATATGGGCTTTAAGAAATCCAAATCCTCTTAGATTACATGGATATTGTATTACATGTATATTTTTTGGGGGAGTTAAATCCACAGGTTAAATTTTCACAGATAAGCTAAATATATATATATATTAATTGAAGAATCATAGCCCTGGGGTCAATCACCACACTTCATGAGGAAGAAGGACCTAAAAACAACTAAAAATTTCAGAAAATTACCCACCTTTAATTTTATAGCCAGAATCCTCCTAATTTACATATATATGTAAATTTTAATACATGTACAGATTTTAAAATAAATCATGGATACAACACAATCTGACAATTCAAAAGCAGGTATTCTGGTTTGGGTTCTGTCACCTATTCACACAACTGTATGTATACCATGTGCCAATCTGTAGAAAAGAAAATAATAACACTGCAACTGCAATTGCAAATTTGTGAGAAGTGACACTGTAAAAAGGGGAAGAAAAATGCACAAGGTGAAAACTATCTGATCAGTTTTTGCCAATAGGTCAACATACTAAATAACAAAGTATTTGAATGGCTACAACGTAAGTTTAGATCTCAGAAAGCCTTGCCCTTTGAATGTTTATTGAAAGGTAGATGTACATACATGGTCAACTTCGGGCAATGTTAAGGAAACTGGTGGTGAACAGGAACCGAAATGGAATCCGCACTCAATTTTATACTTCTATATTGTATATCTGCGCTCTTCATTCATACCAGAGCCTGTGCCTCAGACAATTACGGGTCTCAAACAGGCCAAAGTTTAAAACTCTCAAAGCTCTGAGATTCACATTTATTATTGGTAATTTTAAGCAGTAATACCTTGTATGCATAGCCCTTGGCTTTCACATATATTTCCTTCTGATCTAATTATACTAATTGTTTCTCCTAGTGAAAAATTCATTGAATCTATTCTTCCATCTTATTTTCAAAGATAAGATTTATCATGAGATGATAAGTGTACTACTTTCCCTGTAAGTCCCCTCTTGCTAGTGTTAGGACTATTTCTTGCCTTTCCTGTCCAGTATTCCTTTTCTTCTCTATTCATTAAATATTTATTAACGGAAGAGAGGGTAGGGCTGCATCTGTAACTCTCAGGAGCCTAATAACCTTAAGAAGCCAGACAATTGTGTTCATTAACTCTAACTAGGTTGTATTGCCAGGTTTTGTTCCTCTGGCCGCAGCGTCACTGGTTATTAGAGCGAGGACACAAAGTTTGCTTAACTTCTCGTTTAGGGCACCAATCCATGCAGCGGGCAAAACGGATACATCCATCGGTCTGTGGCACAGCCCTGCAAAGAGCATCCACCCCATCCGCCAATCTATCCGCAGCGGAGGCCGGTGGGCGGGGTTTGTGGAAGCCGAGAGAAGGAAGGGTACTGTAGGAGAACTGGGAGTGCCTAGTTGAACCTGCAACCAGAAGTGACAGAAACAAGGAACCCAAGCCACTGCCGACCGGGGAATACGTCCCCTTTCCTTCCTCATCAAGGGTCACGGGGGGCGGGGCGGAGGTACCTAGTTTCTGCCCCAGGTAGGTGAGGCTGTGATAGACCTTCTCGGCAGCGGCCAGGTGGGCCAAGGCCGCCAGCAGCGACAGCCAGCTGCCCCCCGCGCTCTTGTTGGCCTCTCGTTCCTTCTCCACATTGTCCTTGGCCTTGTCGTAAGAGAAGATACCGAGATGAGAGAAGAACGTCTCCAGCACAGCCTGTTCCACCGGGACCGGGGCGGCCAGCGGGATAGACTCCCCCATGCGAGCTGCGCTCCAGCTCCACCCACGTGGCTGTGCTCTCCCTCGCACTTCCGGGTTCTCAGGGAACATGCGCACCAGCGTGCGTGCTCGTGACCGCCGCCAGCGGCGGCTCCAGAGCGCGCCGCTTCCTCGCCCGCTCCTGGGCCTTAGAGAGGACGAGCTTAAGAGCCAAGGAAGGAGGTGGTGGCTCCCCGCTCCTGAGCAGCTTCAGCGCTTCACTTGCCGCAGCGCTGGGCAGTCCGACCCTCAGCAGGAAGCGAGGTAGCCAGCTAGCTGCTCCGTGGAGCTCAGCACGTCCAGAGGTGAGCTCAGAAGCCCCTCCCGTGAGACTGCGTCTGTGCTGATGACGTCACGTTTACATGACGTCAGTAGTGCCTGCCTAAACATCTGGCCTGGGGCCCCCCCTCGGGCCGGGGAGGCGGGGCGAAATTGTGAGACTGCAGGCTAGAGCTACGCTCGCTCACACAGGACAAGGAGCCCCTCCTCATAGCTTCTAAACCCACTCATATGAATGTTTTACGGATTGGAGCCTGACATGTCTTAGCAACATATCTAATTTTACCCAGTCACAAATAGGGTTAATTCTCATCTGTTCTAGTCCCGTTCTAGTCATCTTAGGTCCATGCAACGGGAACAGCTTCGGCCTGCCCATACTACCCAAACTACGTTAGGCATCCTTAAAAAGGTCTCAGAATGAAGGATAAATTAATGTAACTTCTGTTAAAAGATCCGAATTCATACACTTTGTCGTTCAGATTAATTACAAATTGCTTTGACATTTAACAAACGCCATACACCCAGCTCGCTGAGTTAGTTTTCCCTTTCTCCTTCTCTGTACATGCTTTATTTATGTTACCTAATCATACTATATTTAATCACCTATATTTTTACATTCTCTTTTCCTTACCAAGAGGTGAACTTCCTAAGGCAGAATGTAGGGTTCATTCACCTTTATTATCTGTTCATAATGGATAGCACAGTGATGATTATTGAACAAATGAGGGAATTTTCTCTTTTCATTTTTTGGGTCAAAACTAGAGCTATTTTGCCATTACTACGTTTTAATGCAAATCTCATAGCTTAACTGTAATGAAAACAAGTATATTTTACACGTGTTCTCTGTTCTCAATATAACTGGATAGGATCAACCCTGTTAACTGACACAAGGCAGAATTTTATATATTATAAAGAGGAAAAAAGAAGGCAGCAATCATTGGGGGATGGAGGCTTACTTGAAGAGAATATGATGGTTCTTCAATTAGTAGTAGTATTTGTAATCCTCACCTGAGGATATGTTTATTGATTTGAAAGAGAGAGGGAGGGATAGAAACATGATCATTTGCCTCCCTGACGTGCCCTGATTGGGGATCATCCCGGGATGTAACAAGCAACCTAGGTATGTGCCCTGATTGATATCAAACCCACAACCTTTTGGTGCATGGGCTGATGCTCCAACCAAATGAGCCACCCAGCCAAGGTGAGAAGATGATAGTGTTGAAAAAATGAACAGAAGCCATTTAAAAGAAAAATAAAAAATGGTGCTAGCACCAATACCAACAGGTAATGAAAGAGGATTGTAAAGTTCATGAACATATCCAAGTAATATAAAAATTCCTTACACAGTAAAGGTGACATCATAAATCTGGGGAAAGGACATTTTATTCAATTAATAGAGAAGGAGCCTGGCTGGTGTGGCTCAGTGAATAGGTGCCTGCCTGTGAATCCATAGGTCGCTGGTTCGATTCCCCAGTCAGGGCACATAACCAGGTTGCAAGCCAGGCCTCCAGCCAGGTCCGTAGCTGGAGGCAGATGAAAGGCAACCATACATTAATGCTTCTCTCCCTTTCTTCCTCCCTCCCTGCCCTTCTTTCTGAAAATAATGAATAAAATCTTTTAAAAATATATAGTGGAGACATGATTATGAAATAAAAAACCCTTTACCCTATATTCTTCAATAAAAAATAATTATGTGTGTAAAAAAATATTGTGAAAAATACTGGTGAAAATTTAATTATCTAGGGTTAGAGAACCTTTTATTTATAAAATTGAAAAACAATTACAAAGGGAGAGATTGACTTGACTATATAAAAATATCAAGAAAACACTATACTAACCTGAGGGGAAAAAATTGTAACAGGTCAAAGTTTTAATAAGCTTAACATATTAAGATCTACTGATCATAGAAATGCAAATTTAAACTTCTGTTTTTCACATATCATGGTTTTTTAAAACTTTTTTAAGTGCTGGTAAACATGCAGTGAGTCTGTTCCTATCTATTGCAAATGGGTGTGTAACTTGGGGTGACCTCTCTGGAAAACATTTGACAATACAATATATATTAAGATTAAATGAGAGTACATGTACAATGTCTAGAACAGTGTCTAAGACAAAGTAGATGCTTAATAAATATTAGTAATACCTATCGTTGTTACTATTATTGTTATTGTTTTCATTAGCATTATACCTTTTAATCAGCAGAGTTCCTAGAATAATAGTTTGAACTTAATGGATGTTCAATAAATATTTGATTGGCTGATTCTTCTTGTCTCTTAGGAATTTTATAGAAAAAGATATACAGTTAATGACATGTCAAGCTGTTAAAATATTAAAGTTATAAAACAAGAAGGCACTTTCTGCTGCCTAATGTTCCATTGTATAAATGTACCACAGTTTTTTGATATATTCATCTACTGATGGGCATTTAGGCTATTTCCAGCATTTGGCTATTGTAAATAGTGCTGCCATGAACTTAGAGGTGCGTAGGTTCTTCTGAATTGGTGTTTCAGGGTTCTTTGGGTATAGTCCTAACAGTGACATCACGGGGTAAGAAAGCAGTTCCATGTTTAGTTTTCTGAGGAAATTCCATACTGTTTTCCATAGTGGCTGCACCAGCCTACATTCCCACAGTGCACAGTGTTCCCTTTTCTCCACATCCTCACTATTTGTTTGTTGATTTGTTGATGATGGCCGTTCTGATAGGTGTGAGGTGGCACCTCATTGTGGTTTTAATTTGCACCTGTCTGATGCTTAGTGATGTTGAGTACAAAGTCTCTCTTGGTTAGGACTGACCACAGCCTGCCAGAGCCTCTGACGGTTTTAGGTAAAGTTTCTCTCTGGACCTCTCCCAAATGGCACTGGGAAGAGTCCAGCAGCAATACTACAGCCTGTGGCAGTGGCAAGTGGCGGGGTGCTCTCACTGTACCCTTCAGTGAGTCTCAGCCACTGGTGAGCCTACTCCTGACACACCGTCTCTGCAGCCAGCACCACACTGCCATCTCTCTCTGCCTCTGGCTCAGTCAAACTGTCCCATTTGCAGTTGCCATGGAGCCTGGGGTTGGGGAGGTGACAGCCCTCTCCCCAGTAAATACCACAGTCCCTTTCTTCCTCCCTCCCTGCCCTTCTCTCTAAAAATAATGAATAAAATATATATATTTTTAAGTGTGTTTGATTTCAGCCTTCTAGTGGCAAGTGCTTCACAATGCAAAACTTTAATCTGGAGAGTCTACCTCCATGACTCCCACTTACTCACCCAGTCTTGAGGCTGGCCCTGGTTCAAAGTAAAGGAGTGCAAGTGCTTTTCAATATCATAGGGGATCAGAGTAAATAATACCTGAGGTGCCCAAAATAAAGATGGCTCCAGATCAGGCCAGGCTCACCTACAAGTTGCTCTAGACTAGACTTCCATTTGGGAACACAGACTAAAATTGGACTGGTGTCAGCAACAAAGAGAAAAAGAAACCTAAGGAAATCATCTATCTGGTAAAGGGTTACTATCCAGAATATATAAAGAACTCCTAATTCAAGAACAACAAAAAATATATAACTTGATTTTAAAATGGACAAAGACAATAATAAGCAAATGGCCAACAACCATATGTGAAAAGATGCTCAGCATCACTAATCACAGGCAAACCAAAGCTACAGTGAGGTATATGAGGTATTATTTCACACTCATTAGAATAACTATAATGAAAAAATAACAAGTATTGGCAAGGATGTGGAGAAATTAGAAACCCTAACCACTGTTGGTAGGAATATAAAATGGTGCAGCCATTTTACATTCCAGTGGGATAGTTCCTCCAAAAATTAAAAATAGAATTAGCATTTGGCCCAGCAATCACCTCTGGGTATATATCCAAAAGAATTAAAAGCAGGATCTCAAATGAGATATTTACACATCCATGTTCGTAATAGGATTATTTATAATAGCCCAGAGGTTGAAGCAACCCAAATGTCTATAAAAAGCTAAGTGGATAAAGAAAATGGTGTATATACATACAATGGAATATTATTCAGCCTTAAGAAAGAAGGAAGGAAATACTGTCACATACTACAACATGGATTTTGAGGACATTATACTAAGTGAAGGAAGCCAGTTACAAAAAGATAAATACTGTATGATTCCACTTATGTGAAGTATCTAGAATCATAAGATTTATAGACAGAAGGTAGAATGGTGGTTGCCAGGGGCCTGGAGGGATGGAGAGGGAAATTAGTTGTTATTTAAGGAGTATAGACTTTCAGTTTTGCAAAATGAAAATGTTCTGGAAATGATTGCACAACAATGTAAATATACTTAACACTGAACTGGAGGGAATGGAAATCAAGAATATAAGTGGCCCACAATGTTTAAAATATTTACTATATTGGCCCATTACAGGAAAAGTTCGCTGACCCCTATGAACTATATTATTTATGGCACATTTTGCATTTTTGTAGTCTGTTGATGTATTAGGTACAAAAGATAGGAACCACTCACACCATTTTAGGACAAAAGGGGATTTAATACAAGGAATCAGGAGCTTATAAAATCAGCTGGACTGGTTTACTGGGCAGCTGACACTTCTGCAATAATCAGAAAACTGGGAGTCAGGGGACCAGTTAAGTAGTGTCAAGTTCAGAGACAGCACTGTGGCTATGACCCAAGGATCAGGAAGCCACGGCTGCACCTGCGACCACCTCAGCATGTCCACACTGAGTTTGCCAGCAGAAACAAGGCAAATAACTCTAGCCTGGGATCCGCCTTCCAAGTGCTTCTAATTGACACAAGCAGAATGCTAACTGCAGGGAGACAGAGAAGTGTGGTTTTTCTTTCTTTAGCCCCTGCAGTGTGAGAAAGCACACTACAGATCTGGAATGAATGCTGAGAGCCAGGTCAGAGTACCACCGTAGCTGGCTTTTGTAGCTTCGTGGCTTTCGGCTCTTTCCAGCTCTTCTCATCGCTGGCCGACTCCTTACTGTTTTATGGAGAAACCTTCTCTGGCACTCCCCTGCCTTCATCCCACCCGACTGGGTGAGTTGCCCTTTGTGAGCTCTCGTAGCTCTTAGCTTTGGCTCTGCAGCATGCATATCCCTCTATGTCATAATAGCCTGGATTCTTCCTCTACTAGACTGCAAGCTCCTTGAAAGCAGAAACTCAGCCTTACATGTCATTGTGTAAAGTAATCTGTGTATATTTGTTGAAAATAATAAGTAGTTAGTTCCTATATTACAGCATTCTTAGTAGACTTTCTTCTGCTATTTTCTTTGTTTCATACTCTTGTATCCTGTATCTATATATAGTGAAAGCTCAGTAAAACTTGCTGGCTTTTTTTTTTTTTTTTTTTTTGGAAATGACAAAGAAAACTTCTACCAATACTCTGCGTCCTTATTTGACTCTTTGTATACCTATATAGGTTAATTGATACTAGGAGAATAGGTAATGTGTGAATAGTTTCCATATATATATATACACACACACACTTGAGTGTATATAAAATTCTCACAACTATCCTATTAGGTAGACACTATTTTTATTCACATGTTATAGATGGAGAAACTGGAGCTTAGGGAAGGTAAGTAGCTTATTTACTGTTACACAGTAAGTGGCATAGCTGGGGTGCACATCAAGGTCTGGCTAATACCATAATTTATACTCTTAACTATGATGATGATGATGATGATGATGATGATGATGATGATTTTGCTCAGATTTGCTTACCTTCATCTCTTTTCTGAGTTCTTCAGGTCCAAATCTCTATAATGTTATTATTCCTAGCAATGAAATTCTTGTTGTGCAACCCTACCCCAAATGGATTAGCTAACAATCCTAAAAGGCCCATCTTTTTTCCCCATCAAACAAGTTTCATTTATTCTAAATTTTGCCATTCCCCAGAACTAGCAGCTAAAAATAGCTATTTTTAAAAGCTATTTTGCTTTCCCTGTTCACATGCTTTTTGACTTAACTTTCCTATTTGATCTGTGTTTAAGGTAGCTTTCTTCTTAAGACTATTTAACCTACAGGTATAAAGTCAAAGTTTCAGAAATATTTTGCATTGTGCATAAGTCATTCATATGTTTGAGAAGAATTTTAGTTCCTTTTTGAAACTTCATTTTCTAAAAAGTGATTCCTCAAAGATTCAGAAAAGCTGTGAAATGATTTGTGATTTTTTGAAATTTAATTGAAATTAAATTTTGAAATTGTCGTTGTATTACATCCATCCCCATTTTCCTCCCCTCTATCCCCTTCCCCACCCGCCCACTCCCTGCCAAAGTCCATCCTGCTTGTTGTTCATGTCCATGGTTCTTCCGTGCTAGTTCCTTGATTTGTGATTTTTATAAGAGATAGGGAACAGAATAAAAACTGGTTCCCTATAGAAAATTCCCTACTGTATCTGGCATTATCCACAGGCCAAGACTGTCTTACATGCATGCAGCATACTTTTCATGAAAGACGCCTTTCTGCATTCAGTTACAGGGTAGACGCTTGTATAGTGATCCAGCTCTGCTTTAAGGATACAAATCTTATCTCTGACTGCAGGAAAGTTTCCAAAGGTGCTGATTTCTCTGAGGCAGCCCTAAATTACAGTTCAATGTCATCCCCAAAGGAAGGTAACAGGAAAAGAAGCCCAGCTTACTGTGAAGATGATGCTTCCCCTTGGGCACGCTTCAATCTGTGTTTCTATATACACACCTGTCATAAGCCTGTTATATACTATGGAGAGCAACGGACTGGGTGTCATGGGAATTGTGAAAAACATATATAAAACAAAATCAAGATCCTATAGGAAATCAGAATTTAAAGGGTGAGAAAGCAGTATACAGAAAAATTTTAGAATCAGAATTATTTATTTTTAAGATCTTCACTGATTTGCAGAGAACACTGGAGCTCTGAAGGATGAGTAGTTACCTGAAGTGACGTAGTGAATTAGTAGGACAGCCAGGAAGAGACCACAGGTATTAAGAGCTTTGTCTACCTTACCATATGAAATAACTATTATGCATCAATTCTATGCAAAGAAGTATATAGCTCGAGAAATACATGTAAAGAGCCTAGCACAATGTCTGGAACTATAAGCCTGAGGTGAAAATACAGTGGAAAAATTTCATATGAGGAAAATGGCCAAAGAACTTTGGTTACTTATATTTCCTGTCCTACACTAGATTATTATTCCTAGACTTTCAATAATAGTCTATTATAAACAACCACTTGTATATAATGATGCTTAGGGAATAAATGAGAAGAGGGCAATGATTATAAGTTGTATGAGGTGGGCAAAGAGAACCACAAGAGAGATCATAACAGAAATTTAGACTAAGAGTTGGTAAAGAATTTTTCTTGACCTTGGGATAACATTGGAGAATCATACCTGTGTATTAAAAGGTTGGATAAACTTAGAAGCTTGGGACACTTGAGGTTATTCCAGACTATACCTAAAGGGTTAAAGCCAATTCCCAAGCATTGAGAAAACCCCCAAAATACATGGTCAGCATGGATGGGTCTACATGTTCTTGGTTGAATTTTCTTTAAGGACTAAAGTACAGAGTATCCACATAGAAAATTGGAGACCAATATTAAGAATTATTTATCTGACTGGAAAAATTGCATATTTGAAAATGGCAACAACAAAACAGAACTCTGTAACCTGTTCATATGAGGATCTGTGCATTTCTTAGTAACTATCACCATGGTAGCAAGGCTGTTTGACAAGGGTGCCTTCTTAGCGCAGTACATGCAAAGGAGAGAGATACCAGCCAATCATGTACTGTCTCATACATTCTTTATTTAATTTTGTTGACACTACATCACTGACTTAACCTTGTACACTTTTCCCCCTATGAGCATCAAGCACAGTGTTAGGAATATATCAAGCACTCAAATATATATACTGGTGGACTGAATTAAATAAATGGTGTTTCTGCTGCGTCTTCCTTTCTAGGCTATAGAGTCTGCTGGCAGAAATTTGATTTTAAAAAATAGCTCCTACATTTGCCTGGGGGATCAGAACTAGGCCATGTTCCTGATCAGGCTGGCCCAACATAGACTTCAGGTTGAGGTGATTAGGAACTCGGAGATACTATATTAGAAAACAAACACGTGAGTAGTAGTAGAAAAGCAAGTAAACTTGTTTTCTGGACCATTCCAAGGTCCAGAAGCTTTGTTTAGGGACTTGCAGTGCTGTTTCCTGGGTGCTAAGACAAGTTTGGCAGCAGTTCCTGGAGTGTTTACTGTCAGGCCTGAGTTAAAACCCTGAGGACAGGGAGTGCACAGATTCAGGCTTCAAAATAAGAAAGCTTTTTAAGACTCCACCTTACACAAAATGAACTCTTAACCTGGGAAGCTTTTTATTGTAACTCCTTGAGTTAATGATAATCTTTTACTCTAGCCTTTTCCCTAATACCCTCTTATATTTCCTTTTTTTGTCAATATTCTTTTATTATTATAATTATTATATTATTAATTTATTATTGTTCTACTACAGTTATCCCATTTTTTCCTCCATTACATTTCATTTTAATTGTCCTCTATATAATTGCTCTTCATTTGAGTTACTTCCATTTTCATTTGTGATGTTTTGTAATTTCACATAGACACATACTCTTTATTTTAATAGCCATGGTGCCCATATTTGCCACTTAATATCTGGATTTGTGTAGTTTCAGCAAATCCACAGAGTGTGCCCCCTCCAGCTGATAGATTGATATTCTAATCATGTTCAAGGCTCAAAACAGCTGCAAGAATTTGTCTTTGGAATTCTTTAGCACTACCTTCCAGTTGACAAAGCCCAAATGTGTTCAGTCTGGTGGATCCACCACTAAGACTCATGATACCACCCTCACGGGGACAAATGGAGCAGGACTGGCCTCTTGTGGAACAAGCTGCAGAAGTCACTATCCCAGAGAGGAACAGGTTAGATCCGCCCAAACCTGCTAAGGAATTTGACCTAGTTCCTTTAAAGTAGAGTGTAACTTGAAAGTATAATTGGTCACCAATGTGTTTCTTCCTCAAAATTACTTTTGAACCTCTGTGAGACACAGAGAAGGCATCTTTTCTTCACATGGATTCAGACCATCAACTGTTGACAAACTTGATAAATTTAACATGAAATTTGGGGAGCAGCCAATTAATGTCACTTCATTTTATCAAAAGAATTTTACACCTCTAGTTGTGAAAGTCTCTGAATACACAGATGATGTGGTTGTAACGCTCAAGTCTCCTATTTATGTTTTTGCTACTGTGTTTAGCACAATGCCAGGCACAGGTGCTTGGTGGATGTTGAATAAGTCAATGAAGGAAAAGCTCTTCCCAATTTGATGCCTACCTACATTTCCAGTTTTATTTCCTCTAGCCCACCTTCCAAAAAGATAGATAGTTTAGTTTACACTCTGGCAAAATAGCTATTCAGTTTCTAAACACCTGTCCTGTCTTCCCCCTTCTGTATCTTTGCTGTTGCCATACCCACTCCCTGGAATGCTCTTCTCCAATATTCCAGACTATGAACATGTTACTATTTTCTCATTTCAAATGCTACTGAAAATTTTCAAGATTTTACTGAATCTCATGAAGATGTAAACTTTTTCTCTCATAAAAAGTTAAACTTTGATACACAATGGAATTCTATGTAGCAGAAAGAAAGAAGGAACTTGTACCCTTTGCAACAACATGGATGGAACTGGAGAGTATTATGTTTAGTGAAATAAGCCAGTCAGTGAAGGACAAATATCATATGATCTCACCCCTTACGGGACAATAATGAACAAAACTAACAACAAGCAAAACAGAACCAAGTATATAAATACAAAGAATAGGCCTTCAGTTGTCAGGGGAACGGGGTAGGGGGGAGGGAGAGGTAGAGGCAAAGAAGGGGAGCAGCTTAGACAAGAACCTAGTATAAAGGAACCATGGACATGGACAACAGGTGGGATTGACTTTGGGGGGAATGGGTGGATGGGTGGGGGGACAGAGGGGAGCAAAAAGGGGATGGATGTAATACAACAACAATAAAATTAAAAAAGAAAAAAAAAAGTTAAACTTTGGCCCTAGCTGGTAGCACAGTGGGTAAGGCGCCGGCCTGCGAACCCAAAGGTTGCAGGTTCTATTCCCCAGCCAGGGCACATAACCAGGTTGCAAACCAGATCTCCAATCAGGTCTGTGGCTGGAGGCAGGTGAAAAGCAACCATACATTGATGTCTCTCTCCCTCTCTGCCTCTCTCCCTTCCCCTCTTTCTAAAAATAATTAAATAAAATCTTTTAAAAAATTAAAAAAAAAAAAAAGTTAAACTTCTTAGCACAGTGGATAAGACACTGGCCTGCGAACCCGAAGGTCACTGGTTCGATTTCCAGCCAGGGCACATAACCAAGTTGCAAGCCTGGTCTCCAGCCAGATCTGTGGCTGGAGGCAGGTGAAAGGCAATCATACATCGATGTTTGATGTTTCTCTCCTTCTCTCTCTTTCCCTTACCCTCTTTCTAAAAATAATAAATTTTAAAAATCTTAAAAAAACAAAAGTTGAACCTCTTGTGTGCTTGTTACCAACCACCTTATGTTATAATTATATTGTGGTTAACTTTTATTCCCCTTAAGATTATAGATATATGTATATGTACGTATGTATATATCTTAACATAGACACTGGGTTTATTCTTTACAATGAGCAGTACACATCTGACACTCAGTAATCACAGTAATCAGTTTGCTAATTTTATAGTATGAGCCTTAGCAAATGTTTATCATTTTTCTTAATAAAATCTAAATGTTGTTCTCATCTGTGGACATTACTCAAACTCCAGAAATAGATTGAAATTGTACCTTTGTCAACATTTTCTTTCTCATTAATTCTGCAGGAGATTGAAATACTTAGTAAAACTCTCTTTGTGTTTTATTTTAAATGATCATGGACTTGTTTGGCTCTTTTAGTGACATTATTAGCATAATTACAGTTCTTATCTTGTGCTCCTCAGCACTCTTTTGAGTATTTTTCCCTAAGTATATGTATCTTTAAATCAATTCATATAATCATTCGTTGCTGTCATCTTGCAATGCATTACTAACAGGTGGCATTTCCACTCATTCATCCATTTATGTAAGAGGCAGAGGTCCTCATGGAGACCCTTGGGGCTGTGCTTTCTGCGTATTATTAAACATTTCTTCCCACAAATGACCTCTTCTTGACACTTAATGATAAAAGTACATATTGCCTTCTTCTTTGTTAATTGGTTATCAACACCTACAAGGCATAAAGAGAGAAAAGCTAGAGCACAAATTATCCCAGAATTGAGGCTGGAAATGCAAAACTGCCCTCTTGAAGCAGAAACACTGCAATATGCTTTAATTTCTAAAACTTCTAGCCCCCCTGAGGAAAGTTTGTAATAACTTATTTGGCAGATTTAAGGATTTAAGACAAAAGATATAGAGATGGACAAAATTGTCCTTTACAAAATTTGGGATGATCTTTATTCTGACCAGTGTATGGGTAGCAATCCTGGATTAGAACTTGCCAAGTCTCTTAAAATCATTATTCCTAAAATAAATGCTCCTCCATTCAAGCCCTCACCAGTTTTTATTTTAAATAAAATTCTCTCTTTTCACTACACTGCTCTTGAAATACAGCTGTGATTCTGCCTATTCTTTCTCTCTCTCTCCTTTTGTAATCATATCTTGGTCCTTTTTTCATTCTCCTTATCCAAATTTATATCAAAATATTTAGCCATAAAATACTTTTCTACTTCTTAAAATATTTTATTTATTTATTTTAGAGACAGTGGGAAGAAGGGAGAAAAGGAACAAAACATTGATGTGTGAGAAAAACATGAATCAGTTGTTTCTCACACACCCCCAACCAGGGACCTGGCCTGCAACCCAGGCATGTGCCCTAACCAAGAATTGAACTGGTGACCTTTTGGTTTGTAGGAAGATGCCCAACCCAATAAGCCACACCAGTCAGGGCAATACTTCTCCATTTTTGAGGTAATTTCATAGACTTCCTGACTTAATTGATTTTTTCAAAACATTGACTTCTTATGGATACATGAATATTTTCTTTTTTCTTTTTCTTTTTTTTTTAATTTATTTATTATTCCTAGAGGGTGGGGGGAAGGGAGAGAGGCAGAGAGGGAGAGAGACTTCAATGTGTGGTTGGCTTTCACCTGCCCCCAGCTGCAGACCTGGCTTGCAACTTGGTTATGTGCCCTGACTGGGGAATTGAATCAGAGACCTTTGAGTTCACAGGCCAGCACCCTATCCACTGAACCACCACCCAGGGCTGAATATTTTCTTAAGTTTAGATTTCAGTGTCTATAAATACAAATTTATTGGAATACAGCCACACCCATTCATTATGTATTGTCTTTGGCTGCCTTTCTTTCTATAACAGAGTTGAATAGTTGACAGAGACCATATGGCCTGCAAAGCCTAAGATATTTATACTCTCTGGCCATTTACAGGAGAGTTTACCAACCCCTGGTCTGCAACACAGTTGGATGAGAGCAGAAAGGATCTGGGGTGGGAAGGAAGAAATATCACTACCCAGTGGAAATAAAATCTTAAAATATAAAAACAAAAAAACAGACAGAGCAAGGGAGCAAATCAAGATGTTAGGGAGCTTAGGTAAACCACCGTATTTTCACTTGAATCAGTATTACAAGATCCTTCCAAATCTGCACTTTGCTGTCTTGCAAATTTCTCCCAGAGTTCTAATCCCAATCTACTGTTCTGATCATACAGTGTTCATCAGAAGCCTCCAGGGATTTCCCATGTCTGCAGACCTCTCAGTCTGGACCACTTAGCCTAGGTCCTACATGATCTGACTGCATCTTAATTTCCTAGGATTCACCTTCGACAGAGCCAGACATGCAGCCTGAATTTCAGGATTCTGTGCTCCCACTCATACTTCTGCACTACTTGGAATGCAGTTCTCTGTGCCAAATCCTAGACATACCTTATTATTGTTTTTTTTTTAAGATTTTATTTAATTATTTTTAGAAAGAGGGGAAGGGAGAGAGGCAGAGAGGGAGAGAGACATCAATGTATGGTTGCGTTTCACCTGCCTCCAGCCACAGACCTGACTGGAGACCTGATTTGCAACCTGGTTATGTGCCCTGGCTGGGGAATCGAACCTGCGACCTTTGGGTTCGCAGGCCGGCGCCTTATCCACTGTGCTACCAGCCAGGGCCCTTATCATTGTTATCGTGAACTATTTAAAGCACACAGAGTAGTAAAGAGAATAATGTAGGAATATCTGTGTGCTCACCACCAAACTGTCGAATTTTACCATTTTGCTTTGTTCTTTAGTGGTAACAAATTAATACATACTTAGATATTTTAAAACTTTCTAAGTAGGCCTCCTTGATGAACCCAATAAGAATTATACTTTTTTGCCCTGACCAGGGTGGTTGGGCGTCATCCTGCGGAATGAAAGGTCACCAGTTTGATTCCCAGTCAGGGCACAGGTCTGAGTTGCAGGTTCAAATCCCAGTGAGGTGCCTGCCAGGGGCAACCAACTGATGTTTTGCTCCTTCTCTTTCTCCCTCCCTTTCCCTCTCTCTAAAAAAGAAATAAAATATATATTTTTAAAAGGAGTAATTATTTTCTTTCTGTGATTTCCTGTAACACTTTCCTTGTACCTCTAATACCTGTCCTATTCAGGTCTTTTAAAATATTTTCTTTGATTGTTTCTTACTATCATCATTCCCGGAGTGGACTCTTTTAGATAATCCAAGGAAAAAGCATCTTAAAAAAACTTTAGTGTGTTTATTTAAAAATGTACATTAGAAATATGTACACACAAGTATTTAAAAGTATATAACTAGAATATTAACTCCATGATTTCTTAGATATTCTTTAGGATATGGCTAACAAAGGTAAACACTTTAGTGAGTAAACAATGATATTAGAAAAGTAATGAGTAAATAAAAATATAGGTGATACGGCAAAAATTTGAAGGTTGTACTCAAAATAATTTACCTTAGAAAACATAGCTTAGTATGGAGATCTAACTTTAATTATTTTTGCCTATCCTAAGTCTCCAACTAACTCAGAAGAGCCCTAATCTAATTGAATTGAACTGATTTCTCTCTGGGCCAGCAAGATCCTTGAAAATCATATGGAACCTGCTAAACCTCCTGACAGACCACTTTTAGGACATTTTCTTCACACTGAATACCCCTGACACATACGCCAGGGACAGATGGTGCGGGCTTTTCCCCTCTCCCTTCCTTGTCTATTATGACAAGCTGCCCCAGCTGGGTCTTAATAAATATGAATAATGCTAATAATAGTCACCTTCTGAAGGAATAAGGGCTCAAGGTTGCCATAATCCTCTTGTTAGTATCACTTCAGCGGACCAATATCAGCAAACTTCAGATTGTGGATTTCGTTCACCAGACACACGCACTCACTCTCCCTCAGCATACTTTATGTTTTTCTTAGATAAATAATCCTGAGTCCCTTTAAAAGCCACTACTTTATGGCACCTTTCATTATTGTTAACCCTGAACCATCTGAAGTCATGTTGGCAACTGAATTTGGTCTTGAGACTTGGTGGGGAATTATTTTGTTCTGCAGCAACCAATGTGCAGTGTTAACCACATTCTGTCATATAGCTACAAAATTGCTGTTCTGTCTTCCAGCTTTTCCGAGTAAATGTGACCCTGTCAGAAGTTTCCTTTCCCTTACCCTAAAATGACCTTATATACTCTCAGATACCAAGAGGATCCTAGTTGTAGTGAAATATTTTACTTTTTATCCTACCTTTTTGCCTGTGTTTTGCAGTGGTGTTTTGAGAGTGTGGGGAGTGGGATGAACCCCTGAGGCTCTGAGTCACAAAGGAGGATTGGAACATGTCTTAAGGTTGTTTTAACCCCCAAATCTTTACTCCTATTGGACTAGATAAGCTTCTAAGAAAAGCCTATGAGACTTCCGTAAATGGCTTTAATTTTGTTTTCTAACTGCTACTGCTAAGGCACAGATCTTTCCTGATCCTAAAACTCCACACCAAGCCTGGCTAGTAACTAGAGTAGGTAACCTTATACTTTATCATCCAAACGAGGACACTCCTGAAAATGAAACCAGGGGAGTGCGGGACGTGTCAACCACCTGGGAAACTGTGATTTTAAGTCACCACACTTAACACATTTTGAGCTCCTTGTCCTTTAGCAGAGCCAACCAAATTAGGGTCTAAATTTCAACTTGAAAGTCAGTGGGGCTTCTCAGCGAATTTAAAGTTTTGTTTTTATTTCAACGAAGTGCCTGTATTTACTTGCGTTAGTTTCATTGATCCATTGTTTGCCCCTAAATGGGAGATCTTGAGTTGTCTCTAGCTAGAAAAAGAACAGAAGCAGAATTTCACACATAATGAAAGGTTCGAGCCAAGTGGCTCAAAGGTCAAAGGTCAGCATGGCCTTTTAATTAAAGCACGTTCTCAAGGGGGAAAGTGAAACATGATAACAGAGGAGCTCATGCTGTATATTCTAGCATAATCATTTTGCAAGAGGATGTGGCGTTTCAGTGAAACATCATGCGTGATATTAATGATATTAATTTGCATTTAATTTTATAAACTTTTACATGATAAATTTGTGTTGATTTTATAAAGAGAATAAGGAGCTTTCTTACACCTAGATTTATGTTGGTTCATGTTAAAGAAGCATGATAACAAAAAAAACCCATTCTGCATGAATCTTAAAAGTTGAAGATCGATCAATGCTCCTGGTTAGAGCAGTTTTACATTTATTCCTTTGTCTTCCTGATACAACTGCGCCCTCTGGTGGATGTTGTCACTAACCAAAGTAAAATATTCTGTTCCCTTTGTAAATGTGCCCCTTCAAAATTCATTTGTAAGTCAGCTTGCAGAAGAAAGAATAATTTTCCTGTAGAAACAATGTTACAACTAGCAGCATATATTGCAAGATAGCCCACAAAAACCTATAATGTCCCTGTGTTCCTTGATCTAAACCCCCCTCTCCCTCCTCCACCGCCCTCCTTGCTGCCAAAAGAAATTGATCACCTTATCCAGTCAATGCCACTACCAATACTACTCTGCCGCCATCACCACCAGAAGTAGAAAGAAGAGAGAAGGGGGTTATGCTTTGGTCAAATCCAATATCTCTATTTATAGGCCCAGCTTCTATCCTGAGACTCCAGCCCCTTCTGGGACCTTCAAAGGAATGAGCCACCTAGAAGGAAACTTTATGGTTCTCTTTTTGTCTCTCTCAGAATCTTAGGGCAAATATGCAAATCTTCCTTTCTTTCTCCTGCCCCATTAATAGCCCCTCTTAGCTCTTCAACGTCAAAGTCACCTTTCAAGTAAAAGAAGACAATAAGAAAGAAAAAAGAGCCCTGAAGGGGGAAATGGAAAGAAAAGAAAACCGTTTGTCCCAACATTTCCCCAAACCTAGAAGCCAGTGATCTCTAAGATAAATCTTCAAAGACTTGTCTCGGCCAAGCCTTCTAATTTAACTCCCAGTCCCTCCTAGGGTCTGGCTGGGAGAGGAAGGTTTGAGGGAGGAAGCAGTCTCAGTGTAGTTGGTGTACATCATACACCATCAACACTTAAGTGGCCAACTATTATTTGCACTGTGGGATTCCTCGGGCCCTCCCTGATTAGGGCCAGTGACATTGTGGATCCTGCTGGGTCTAAATAAATTTAGATATCCATCCTATTTGAAATGGACTAAAAGGACTCTGTGGAATATTGAGTCCATTTAAAGTGACAAAAGGGAAGATTTATATTAGGGTTTAACAATGTAGAGAAATTAGCTGGAAGACTATGTAGACAAGTCAAGGAGGCTGGTTTGAGAGACCTGATTGTGGTGAGTTAATTTGGAATTCCCCTAAAACTGATCTAACATCTCATTATTTTAGTTACAATAAATGAAAATTTCTTGATTGTTTTGTTTATCTATTGCTATGTACTAAACCACTCCAAAGCTTAGAGGCTTAAAACACTTTCTTTAAGAGGAAAAAAAAAAAAGTTGAGCTCATACATAGAAACAGAGTAGAGCATGGTTGTCAGAGGCTAAGGGATAGGAAAAGAGAGAGGGCTGGTATCACTTCGTACTTTTCAAGGGTACAATCTTTCAGTTATAAGATGAATAAGGTCTGAGAATCTATTGTACAATGTGGTGACCACAGTTAATAGCACTGTATTGTATAATTGAAAATGGCTAAGAGAGTAGAATTTTAAGTGTTCTAGAACCAGTGACCTTTGGGTTAGCAGGCTGGCTCCTTATCCACTGTGCCACCAGCCAGGGCCTTCAGTTGTTATTACATCTCAAAACGCTGTGGATTGGCTGGGCAGCTCTTCTACAGGTCTCACTTTGGGCCACTCATGAATGTGCTGTGAGGCGGCAACTGGGGCTGATGCTCTTCTCTGTGGTCTCTGTCTATAGGTTTCCTTTGTCCATTCCTTCACTCAGTGTAGAAGAGACACTTTGTGCCAGGCACTATTCTAGGTGATGGGAAATACCATTGAACAAACAAGGGTCAGACCTTCATGGAACTTAACCTTCTTAAATTCTTACATTGCAAAGTACAAGCAAGTAAACTTAACCATTATAAGGTGATGTAGGTGGATGGGAGGATACTTTGGAGCGATCAAATCAGCTTTCTTTGAAGTCACATTTGAAGATCTGGGGGGAAAGCATTTGCCTGTGCAGATTTCCAGGGCCTGAGACAAGCTGAGGTGTTCATTTGAGGGAAAACCACAAAGGCCAACGTGTTTGGGGAGTAGTGAGTGAAGATAGGAATGATTGGGTAAGATCACAGAGCTAGGTAGTCAAAAGGCTGGGTCATGAAGGACCTTGGCGGCCACGTTAAAGACTTTGGATTTCACCCTCAGTGATGGGAAGCAATGGAAAAGCTTTAAGTTGGAAATTGTATTGATTTTCTTGTTCAAAAGATCATTCATCTTAGAGAAAAGATTGTAGGTGTCAAGGGTGAAAGCAGTGTCATTTAAATAGGCTACTGCAGTCAGGTAATGGAGGTCTGGATGAGAATAGTAGTGATAATTATGGGAAATCAGTAGATTACAATACTTTATGAAGGAATTTCTAATAATCACTGCTGATTGATTATATTTGGAGAATGAAGAGAAAGGAAATAACACAGTTTCTGTCTTTCACACCACTTACTAACATGAAGACTTATAGAAGAACAGATTTTTACTGTTGGGGAAAGCAATGAAGAAAATTTAAAATTCTATTTTTAACATATTTGAGTATGTTATCCCCACTCAACAATTTGTAATTGAACTGCATGATTTGATTTAAGGTTTAACAAATCTGTGCAGGAATAAGCCATATTATAACAAGGTGCCATACTTTCTGGGAAATCAAACTAAATGATATGTATTTAAAGTCTTAAGTTCATTAAACAAGTTGCTGTTTCTGTTAATAGAATAGCTACCACTTATGGAGGGGGTTTTATTTTTTGAACCATATGAAATTACAAATATTAACAAGTTTAAACTTGAAAATGACAATTCCATATGGTTCATCCCAGTATATACTACCCACAAAATTATTTGTTTCTATAAAAGTGAATGAATATTCACAAAGACCCTCAAGGTAGGCTTTTTATTAGTTTATAATTGCTAAAACTAAAGTTCTAAAAGAGGTCAAATATATTACCTATCAAAAGTCTAATAATAAGTATGTAGGCAGGCAAGGGGCAAAACAAGGTATTTCTGACACAGGATGTGAACTCTTAGCCACAAGTTACAACTGCCCGTATTTCTAGCCATGGAGTCCACTGCCTTCCCCAAAATGAGAAGAGCTTTAGATCCAAAAGACCCAGCTATGCAGACACAAGAGTGCTTGGTCTAGCTGGATGGAGAATTGCTGACTATTTCCCTCCTATGGAGAACCAGGGCCAAATCCAAGTGGGCCTGCAGATTGGTATTGCATTTTAGAAGTAAATGCAATGAACAAAGAGAAATCAGACAGCAAGTTAACACTAGTAGAGTGTGCTCAAAAATTCCCATCAAATTCATCCCTTCAAGAAATTTCCAGCTTCCATATGTATCACATATATTAAATATAAAACAAGTGATTTTAACCTCAGAAGCAGAAAAGGTAGTACCACAGGTTAGAGCATATCACTGTTAACAAGCAGCAACTACTTTTATCAAATGCCTTATATACATTTATTACTGTACTCTCAAAGCTTTCTGCACATAATTGAAAATGATACTACCAGTGAATGAGAATCAAAAGTAAATGTATAAAATATGATTATCAATTATAGGAATGTCAAGCTTTCCCTCTTTACATTGCATCTAGATTATCTAGATTTCAGTAAAATGAAGAAACTGTTCTTCGATTTATTTCCTCTCATACTACCTATGAGTTAATGAGGAACTTTGCATTGGTTTTATTAGTAATTAGCTGTTCAAGTCAAAGGCTGAAAAAAGTTTATATGACTAAAAAACTTTCTGTGTACCCCCAGGAACAGCACCTCCCACAGCTCTTGCACTGATAATGTCAGTTTAGAGCCAACAGTTCTTCCTGGTGCTGAGCAGTAGAAATAGTCACTTGCCAATGAAATCACTCTCCTCTTAATAGAAAACTGGATTTCAATTTAATAACTAAATGAATCTGCTCTTCAATACTATAGAGATCAAGGGTTCTTTGAGTCTCCGGCTTAGTCCAAAAAAATAAGGGCAATACTTACTAACCCCTAATTTCTCAGCCAGCTTTGATATTATCTTAATAATTATAATAATGAATACAATTTCCTGATTCCTTACTACATGCCAGATACCATTCTATGTGCTTTACCAACCTTGCATTTAAATCTTCTGACAACCCTGTGGGATAGGTTATATCATTATCTTTGTATTGACTGAAACTTTAGAGCTGTTAAGTAACTTCCCAAGGCCCAAAAGTAGTACAGAGCTGCTATTGAAACGCAACCATTTTGGCTTCGAAATAACTCAAAATACCAATGTGTTCTCTCTCCTTCTCCCACTCTCTCTTTCTCTCTCTCTCTCTCTCTTTCTCTCCCTCCCTCTCGTTCAGCTGCTTATGGCTCACAGTTGAATTTCTCTCAGAGTTGCCTTCTGTGAAAGAAACTGCATCACCCTAAGTTATATCCTCTCCCTGGGGGCAGCGCAAACCCCATGACTGGTCAGTTGCCAAGGTACAAAGGCACAATTTCTCAACTGGAACAATCTGGGACCCCAGCTTTAGAATTTATAATGCATGTGTGTGTGTGTGTGTGTGTGTGTATGGTGCACGCAATAGTGACAGTAACTTTGCATCTCCTTATTTCACATGCTTCATATTAATTTTGAAAAACTCTATTTCTAAGGCTATGATTTAACATCATTGTTTCAGATATAAAGAACTAAATTCTGAGAGCAATCATCATGTTGAAGGAATAGGATGTTAGAGCAACCATAATTTCTGGGCTGCATGCAGGGCAGGAAATTGTGGACTTCAATAACATCCCTTTATGTACAGTTTACAATGTGAAGAAGGTGTATAATGCTGACCCTGATGTCACCACATCAACAAGGAAAACACATAAGGTATGCAAGGACAGCACAAGTCCAGATATTGTACACAGAATCCAGGAGATCATCAATGAAGATCCAGGAAAGCCAATGCCCTCCATAGCAAGAGAACTATCCAACGGTTCACCAGATTACTGCTGAAGATATCAGATACAGATCATATGTTTTTAGAAGAGGCCAGTTTATGACACAGCAGACAAAGGAAAGGTGCTTTGAAAAAGCAAGGAAACTGCTAACAAAATTGAAACCTCCCAAAGGAAAAAACCCTCTAATTTTCTTCTCTGATAAAAAGAATTGTCAGCAGGACCAAATAGTCAACAGAAGAAACAACAGATGGCTCTGTGAGATTCTTAATGAAGCCCCAATTGTCATGAAAATGAAATTTCCTGCTACAGTGATGGTGTTAGGTGTTGTCAGCAATGAAGGGGATATCATGACCCCTCATTTGTTTCCACAAGGCTTGAAGGTGACTACTGATGTTCACCTTGACATTTTGAGAGCAGTAGTTGCACCATGGATGAAGCAAGTTGTAAGTGAACATCATTTTATCTTCCAACAAGATGTTGCACCAGCACATAATGCCAAAAAAGGTGCAAGAATGTCTCAGTGTCACTGTTCCTGAATTTTGGTCAAAGGAAATCTGGCTGCCTAGCTCACCAGATGCAAATCCTTTAGACTATTATGTATGGAGCATTTGTGAGAGAGAAGTTAATAAACAACCTCATTCCAATAAAGAGGCTGTTAAAGCTAAGATTGAAAACATTATGATGTCCACGGGTAAAGAAAAGTTAATTAAAGCGTGCTCAAGATTCTAAAGTTGAATCAAGTCTATTATTCAGCAAATGGAGACTTTTTAAAACAGTTTTAAAAAATAATGACTATGTTTATGTATTTACATATAAGAATAAATTTATTTCAAAATATACTTGTGGTATGTTTATTTTACTAAAATTTTGCCAATTGATTGCATGCATATATATGCATATATATATATATATATACACACACACACATAAATGTATATATGTATACATATATACATAATATAGTAGAGGTGTTGTAAATGGCAATGCTTATATTTTAAAAGTAGTCAGAGTCCATAATCTTGAACCCAGCCTGAAAACTGGCTATCTGTGCTTATCTTTTCAGCAATCATTTATTATTTATATGATTTTCATATTCAAAATTTTTCTACAGATTTTCTGAAAAATAATTATTTTGTGTTTGACAGTCAAAGGTGTCTGATCACTAGTAGAGATGGATTATTTAGTGATTTCCTTGATTTTGACAACAATGCAAAAGCACAGGAAGCAGAAGAAGCAGAAAGCCTCAATAGGCCAATAATAACTAGTGAAATTAAAGAAGTAATTCAAAATCTCCCAAAGCACAAAAGCCCTGGACCAGATGGCTACACAGGTGAATTTTACCAAACATTTAAATAAGAACTAACTCCTATCCTCCTCAAACTATACCAAAAAATTCAGGAAGAGGGAAGACTCCCAAACTCTTTCTATGAGGCCAATATTATTCTAATCCCAAAACCAGGGCAAGATACAACTAAGAAAGAAAGCTACAGGCCAATATCTCTGATGAACATAGATGCTAAAATTCTCAACAAAATATTGGCCAACTGGATTCAGCAGTATATTATAAAGATCATACACCATGATCAAGTGGGATTCACCCCAGGGATTCAAGGATGGTACAACATTCGTAAATCAACAAATGTAATACACCACATCAACAAATTGAAAGATAAAAACCATATGATCATATCAATAGATGCTGAAAAAGCATTTGATAAAGTGCAGCAACCATTTATGATAAAAACCCTCAGCAAAATGGGAATAGAAGGAGCATACCTCAACATCATAAAGGCCATCTATGAGAAACCTGAAGCCAACATCATACTTAATGGACAA
>PVIW01000625.1:0-13455 GCA_004026585.1 Noctilio leporinus
ACCCCAAAAAAACTTACTTTGGTTGATTTAAAAATTTATTTCTAAAATAGAAGTATTTACATACTTGGAAATGAGAGATCATATTTTAAACTTTATCAATATTCCAGTTAAGATAGCTATGGGGTTCCTCTTGAAATCTTTGCACAAGAAAACCGACCAAGTTAATGCAAATACTATTTGGTTTTGACAGCATTCTGTTGAAAAGCACATGCCCAGGCAGGAAGTCTGCAGATAAAACGAATAATTAATCATTCCAAACAGATCTATGGGATTTACGATGTGGAGGTTAACCACTATTTTTGGTTGACTTTCCTGGATGCCACAATCATCGCCCTGATTTCTGTAACCAGTTTCACGCAGGTTTTGCAGGGCTGTATATTTTCGTTTAGTGGTGTGAAAAACATGGTTACCTTTTCCTGAACGTGCAAGAAGGAAAACTAAAGAAGAGGAATCTATGTCCTCTGCTCCCAATGATTGCAGCAGGCAGTAGGGATGGAAGAGGGTTGGAGTTGCGTGAGGCCAATGTCTTCCCTGTCGTATTATACAGAGAAATCTGCGCTGGAAAAACAGGGTGCTGTCAACCCTCTTTCTTAGGCTTTACCGCTGTCAAAAACTAACTCTCCGGTTGCCTCACTCCCCACTTTCCTTCCAACTCTCTTCCCCATCTGCCCCTCCTTAGAGGTGCTCGCACAGAGGAGTGCGGAGCGGGGGAGACAACTCGTTGGATAGCTGTGCGCGAAATCCACCCCTTCTCTCTCGTCCCTCCCCTCGGTGTCCTGCCCTGCCTCCCTCCCATCCCCCTAGCGGCGTGGGGTTGGGGACCAGCCTCTGTACTACTAAGGTGGGAGGGGGCCGCAAGCGGAGGATAACGTCAGAGGCTCAGTGCTCCCCTTCTGCCTGCCGCTGCTGTCTGGATCCGCCAGGGGTGGGCTCCGTCAGAATAGCCGGAGCCCTGCAGGGGCAAGAGGCAGCGGCTGAGGCGCGCAGACCCGGCCGGTGCGGAGCCCGTGGGTAGCTCCCAGCGCGTCCCAGCGCGTCCCAGCGCGTCCCCGGCCGCCGTCAGCACCATGGACAGCGGCGCCGGCCCCCGGAACGCCAGCAACTGCTCGGATCCCTTCACGCGCTCGGCAAGTTGTGCGGCAGCCCCGAGCCCCGGTTCCTGGGTCAACTTCTCCCACCCCGATGGCAACCAGTCGGACCCGTGCGGTCCGAACCGCACCGAGCTGGGCGGGAGCGACAGCCTGTGCCCTTCGGCCAGCAGCCCTTCCGTGATCACCGCGGTGACCATCATGGCCCTCTACTCCGTCGTGTGCGTCGTGGGTCTTTTCGGAAACTTCCTGGTCATGTATGTGATCGTCAGGTAAGAAAGGTGCCAGGGCTCCCAGCCGCGGCTAATCGCTGCGGGGTGGGGTACCTGAGCCCCCGGGGCAGAGTCTTTGACAAAATCCTACTTTTCTATTCCTTCCTCCCCAGCGCATGGGTGAAGTAGAGTCTCAAATTTCAGAAAGAGAGAAGTTGCTTTGGTAAAAGCTATGAAGCGCTGGCAAAAAAAATCAAAGCTCTCTCTTAGATCTCCCTTACACTGAGCCGAGAGGACTCCTGGGCACCGGCCCCACAGTCCCTTTGGCAGAAGCTGTGGAAACAGTAATGTGTGAATAATGGAAAAGGAATTCTAGGTTTATTGCCCCTGATTGTGGGGCCAGGCCAAGTCTCTTTCTCAGTTCTTTTTAGAGATGAACCTGGGCAACTTTTCTGCTCCTGGTGGTTTCCATACCCTCAGCTGTTGGAGATTCCCACCCTCCTCTTCCCTGGTCAGACCCCACTCCTCCCATCCTGTGGCCACAGGCATAGTGGAAGTTTTCCTGCGTCTCCACAGCATTGCTTTGTTGCAACCAATATGACAGTTGTGTTAGCCAGGCCAGTTCTCACTTAGCAGCTGTGGATCTGCAAGGAGCCTCACAAACTGAAATGGGTTCAGAAGAAGCACAGGATATGTCTGTTTCACGGCCTCCGAAGGGGGGACCAGTTAGAAGTGACCAAAAGCAGCATCATTCTGGATTGTAAACCACTATATAGGAAGTGGTAATGGTTGGTCTTTTAAAAAGTGCCTTTATCCAGGGAAATTCTTCCAAAAGAGTTGGTGGCCCATTTTCTGTTTCCCAGATGCTCCAGGTTTACTTGGCAATGAGTGTACCAGCTCTGAATATTCATTGAGATCGATGTAGGTTGTGTCAGTGCTGATGTGTGCGTTCAAATCCTGCGTGTTAACATGAAATACTATATAGTCACTCTTGTTAAAGTAAGTAAAAATTTAACTTTGAAATGGTCCCTGATTTAAGATATTCTTCCTCCTAGGTTATATGGGTTGCATGTATGAAGTGAACATGGAATTTTCATGTTTAGCCATAATATTTGCTGCATCTGTTCAGCAAATATTGCAGGTTTTGGTGGACCTCTTTAATCATTTAATAATTTACTTTCCTGTTTATGCTATCATTATCTATATACTGCATGTTGCTTATAATCATTTCTTTCCTGTTATATGTTTGATTTCTTTAATGAATAATTATTAAACAGTAATACTAATTTCCATGGTCTTTCGATGAAAAATAAGATAAGTAGTGTCTCTGAGAAAACAGCACCATCTATTGAGAAGAAAGCTAACAACAGAAGATAACATAGGAAGACAACCAATGGAAGAATTCATTTTTACCAACATTTACATTTTTAAAATTTGTCATTATAGGCCTTTTATTTTATAAACATTTATTTATGCAGTTCAATACAAAGATTCGTATCAAAGATAAAAACTGTCTCACTTGGAAGTTATGATAATGAAATCATAATTAAAGATCTGCCTTATGAAGGGAGACTATATTTCTCAATTTCCTAAAACATTTTATGAAATCATAAACTTATAGGACTAGAAAGGACCCTAGAGATTGTCTATGCTAGGTGAGTCAACTGAGGCACAGAAAACATAAATAATTTCTCCAAGGACAGATAGTTTATTAGTTCAATACCACTGAATCTCTCTAGCCAGTATAATTTTCTGTTCATTAGAGTGGCAAATCATAACTTTGGTTAATTACATAAAAGATTGACAGAGTGGGTTGTTAGCAGTAATAATGTGGAAATAATAGATTTCCCCATATTTATCTCTGGAATTCTGGAGAATAAAGGATGAAGAGAAATTACCAAAACATCTAGAAATTCTGCCATTTAAAACGTATTTATTCTCTTTTATTGCTTCCCTTGGGTTTGTTATTTTTTTTCATCATTTTTCTCACCTCTAGTTTATGCTTCTCAATAAAGAGAGAGCCAATACAACATCAACTAGCTGTGAAATAAGCAAATTGGTCTTATTCCAGAATTGAAGAGATTGCTGGTTAGAAAAGTTTGTCTTAAAAGCATTACCTCTGACCTCTTAATGATTTGGGAAAGGATGGTGACATTTTAGCTTACAGAGAACATGATATTATGCTTTATTTCTCTGTACTGAAAGTTCTACCAAAATGTCACTAGGATTTGAAAGGTCACCCCAAACACCAACCTGTGGCAAGTCAAGTGTTTAATCCAAGGGCATGTAACCCTGTGAAGATATGACTGTGAAACAGAAAAAAAGACATTTCCGTGACTGATGAAGTGATGAGGAAAGTAACTGAGGATTGAAGAAAGTGCATCTGAGAACTGATTCCAGGCTATGATATTTTCTCTACAAAATGATCAGTTCAAGGATATACTGTCTTTTAAAAAGATGAGGGTATGGAGATGGAAGGAGACTAGATTTTGTGTGGTGAGCACAGAATGCAACATATAAATAATGTATTGTAGGATTGTGCAGTTAAAACATAATCTTATTAACCAATGTAACTCCAATAAATTTAATGCCATTTTTAAAGCTGATTATAACACTGCATCTTTTAAAGTATTGAGACAAAATGCTCACTTCTTGCTATTATTTAAAATTCAATAAATACTTTTAGATGGTTAAGTAGTTACAGTTTTCTAACCAGATTAAGGTAATATTTATTATATTGGCTTAGTACAAAAGGAATTGCAAGTGCAGATGTTATAATTAATGCTTTTCTGTTCTGTGTCTCAACTTCACCATTATCATATCTTCAATATTATAAAACAGTATAACAAATAGGATTCTTGTATGATGCTGTTCTAAGGAATATAAGGGAGGAAAAAGATAATGTCACCCAATTTAAAGGTTTTAAATACAAATGTTAAATGATGGAATATTATAACTATTCATTACCTGAAACATTTTTGTCTTAAAAAAATTCTTGCAGGATAATGTTATAAAACTACCACAAAGACTCTGTAAAAAGGGGTGATAAAATATTATAAAATGTAGCAATCATGTTAAATGGGATGATAGTATATTACTGTCAGAAACATTTAAAGGAAAGTTAATCCAAATAATGTACAAAGTTATAGTTACCAGATGTGTTTCACTTACTGAAAAATTCTAACAGAAGTATAGAATAACCATAACTGTAAAAACTGATGTAGTCCTAGGTGTTATTTTGTGAGATTTTTTTCCAAAATGATTTGATTCGATCATGACCATGGTCTATGCAGACGTTGTTGAAAAAAAGTAGGAGTTACATCTCTCTGGAAGCTCCTATAGAGAGCACCAAATGAAGTTGCCTTCAATTTTAAGATTGTTTCTCAATTTGACTAAGTAAATTCTTAATATGTCTAGTTGCCATAGAAGAGCATTTAAATATATACATGATATTATTGTAATTTTTCTTTCACTAGAAAGTATTTCTGATTTTCAAACAAGTCCTATGACTTATACTTGCTCTATGTACTAAATATTTGATTCAGTTTTAAACTACAAAATGATTAGCAATGCCTGATTAAAATGGAAGTACCAACATTTTTACTCAGTTCAGTTATAAGTAATTGAGAAAATAAGCAATATAATCTTATTTAGTTTAAGATGTGTGTGTATACACACACATACATATGTGTATATACATATGAATTAATTTGAATGCATATGTTACTGAATATGGTCACAAGTAATTTTTATTAAAAAAAAAAAAAAGGAATGTCTACCTTTTGCAATAGCATAGTTGGAACTGGAGAGTATTATGCTTAAAACTGAAATAAGCCAGGCAGCAAAAGACAAATATATGATTTCATCTAATACAGGAAACGAATGAACAAAACAATGGAACCAGAGACATGGAAACAAGGAACAGACTGATAATGACTGGAGGGGTTGGGGAGGGGAAGAAGGCAGGAAAGAAGGGGAAGGATTTAGTCAAGGAACTAGTATGAATGACCCATGGACATGGACTGTGAGGTGGGGATTGACTGTAGGAAATGGGATGGGGTGGGTAGGGCAGAGGAGAGCAATGGGGAAAGAATGGGGCAACTGTAATACAACAATAAAATTTTTTTTAAGTTAATTGTTCATTTAGAAACTCAAATATTTATAAAGCTCACTTTCTTTGTTTAATTATAAAGTATCCTAGTTAGAGAATGGGTTTAAATGGAAAATAACTACTAAATAAAATTCTGCACATAATGGCTTACCATCAAAATTAAGAATTTAATTGGATCCCTTTCACATCACAATGAAGAGCTTCTAGTATCAACTATTACGAATGAACCTTTAACTGCTCACTCCAATTCAGGTGTTAATACTGTTAGGGAAACCTCTTCATTAGCATGTCCTGAGGACACTAAATTGCCTTTAACTTCCTATGCTGTAAAAAGTGTCCTTGTTATTTACATAGAGTAACCATTGAGCTTCTTTTCCTTGTCTTTTTTCTTTGTAGAAGGAATGAGCTATCTCATATTTATGAAAGATTCCCAACATAAAGGAATGTATAGAGAATAATAGAAGATTATTCATCTTTAAAAATTAATTTAATTAGGATAGATAGATGATAAATGATAAATAGATAGATAGATAGAGTCTGTCTCAAAAGCATTGGCCACATGAACTGTTTTAATTACATTGACATTGGCTCAATACTTTGGGACAGACTCTTTCTCTCTCTCTCTCTCTCTCTCTCTCTCTCTACATATATATATATATATATATATGTACGTGTGTGTGTGTGTGTGTACTATATAGTGTGTATAGATATAGTATTTGATTCAGGTTTAAACTACAAAATTATCAGCCATGCCTAATTGAAATAGAAACATAAACTTTTTCACTCAAATATATATATATATATATATATATATATATATATATATATATATATATATATAGTAATATACACAATATATTGAGTTGGCCCAAAAGATTGTTTAGGATTTTTATCATAAAATAAAAGGCACATTTTTCATTTTCACCAGTAACTTTATTGATTTGGATATTTTGAGTATGTTGACTATCTCCTGCATAGTACAATGTTTATTGTTCTCAAACAATGTATCAATTTGATCACTAGCTACCTAACCAGAGAGAATCATCCTCCAAGAAATCTCTAGCACTAAATCTCACAAACCACTTTTTTCTTTTTTTATTTCATTTTTTATTTTTTAGCCTATCAAAGTCCCAACTTTTTCCCTTTGCCACCCAGCCCACCCTTCTCATCTACAGTCACTTCTCTCTCCTTTGTCCATGTCCATGAGTCATTTTGACATGTTCCATCAGTCACAGCACCTTCTTCATATGCTACATAAACCTTTTCTTGCATTTCAGTTGCATTTCCACCTTTCTTGAAATAATAAAACATAATATGTCAAAAATGTTGCATGTTTTCTTCTATCTTCAATATTAAAATGGCTAAACAAAAATTCACAAATTTTTATGTTTTTCTTTAAATGCACACTGATATGATAGCTGTCACAATATTATCTAACAAAATTGTTTTGAATGAAGATTAAGACAAATTAAGCTAGAGCCATCTTACAGAAAAAAAAGAAAAAAAAAGAATTTTTTGGCCAACCCAATATATTACATATTACGCATAACATACAAGGCCTGTCCTGAAAAAGTCCAGTCATTGGTAATATAATGAGAATGGTTTGTGTGATGTCTGTGTAACCTGGCAGCCAAGAAGACTGGACTGGAATGCACATGTGGGAACAATGATGACTTCACTGTACTAGTCACTAAGGGCTATAGACACCATTTAATGAGCATGTGTAGTGTGTGACCATTGCATTCAAAATGACTGAGTACGTAGAGCAATGAATCTGCATCAAATTTTGTGTTAAGTTTGAACATTCCTCTGCGGAAACTATTCGGATGATTCAGGAGGCCACAGCTATGGTCAACTGGTGATTGGCAGCTTTATTGAGACAATGTGCACACTCATGCATCATACCTCATGCAGAGTTTTTTGGAAAAACATCAAATCATCCAAGTGACAGTCCCTACAGCCCAGATTTGGCACCCTGCAACTTCTGCCTTTTTCCCAAACTAAAATCACCTTTGAAAGGGAAAAGACTTGAGACCATTGATGAGATTTAGGAAAATACAATGGGGGAGTTGATGGCAATTGAAGATCTATGTGAGGTCCTAAGGTGCCTATTTTGAAGGGGACTGAGGTATCATTGGCCTATGTACAATGTTCCTTATATCTTATATCTTCTTCAATAAATGTCTCTATTTTTTATATTATACCTTCTGGAGAAACTTTGTATAATATTGTTTATATATACATATATAATATGTACTAGATTATTACATGTAACCTATATATTTTATAATACATAATATAACATATATAATTATAATTACATAATAATATATAAAATATTTATAATATATATAAGAAGCCTTCTTCATTCTCCCTCCATACTCCCTTCTCTGAGACTATCACACTATTTTAAGTTTGATGGTTATTATTCACATGCTTATTTTCAATTTTTTATTTCATATATTTTCCATAAACTAAATATAATCTTTGCCCTGGCTGGTGTGGCTCAGTTGGTTGAAGCATCATCCCATAAACTGAAATGTCACAGTTTTGATTCCTTGTCTGGGCACATACCCAGGTTACAGGTACAGTCCCAGGTTGGGGCACACAAGAGGCAACTAATCAGTGTTTCTTTCTCACACTGATGTTTCTCTCCCTCTCTCCTTCCCGTCCTCTCTCTCTAAAATCAATAAGCATGTCCTCAGGTGAGGATTTCTATACATATATGTATATATACATATATTCTTTAAGCACATTCTTCAAACTATATATATTAAATACTTACATTTTACATTAATGTTAAATAGTTTTACTATTTGCCTAGAGTTGTTCTACTTCCAGCAGATCAATCTGTGATAGAAACAAGATGTCAAAAAAAATGACCTAAAAACAAACAAGCAGACACTGGAACCATTCATTTTCCTGAATAGGTTTCACTTATCTCTAAACATGTGGTTAAAATTATTTAAAATATTTCTTTGTGTTTTCCCAAACTACTTAATATTTTATTAATATGGTTATATAATATTCAGGAAAATTTTTTCAGCAATTGCTGGAACAAGTAATATGTTCATAAATATAATCCAGAAATAGTTTTTCTACTTCTTAAAAGGAATGTAAAAAATAATTGGTTTCTAATTCAAAATGTTATTCAAATAATAAATGCCAATAATATTTATTTTGGGATTTCAATAATCTTGGAGGACCCCTTCCACATGAAAATGTAAAATGTTATATCTTCTAGTATTCCACTTTAGGTATTTATTGAAATCAAATTGTTCTGGTCAGTAGGAAAAGATAAACTCATTTCAATGAGTAATATACAACAATATGACATTTCTCAAGCCTTAATATTGCTAATACTGTTTTTATTTTCCCATGGTTTTACAAAATGTCACTTGATAATCCTTGAAGATTGATCTATAATATCTTTCTGTGACAGCTAAAAAATTCAGACCATCAAGGTACAGCAACAGTACTGAATATTTGTATAATATTGTGTGATTCAGAGTGTTCAGCATTTCAAATTTATCTCAGATTATTCAATTGTAAATTCTAACTCAGACAATCCCTTCAGTTCACTCCATTGTTGATGCATATTTAGCCTTTATGGCTTGAAACATGAACACTGATCTGTGCCGGTTGACTAATGTCAGCAAATGACAAATTCAAATACATATGCATATTCTCTATACATACATATTTGCAAACTTAGAATAGGAAATACTTTTTTTAATTTAATTTTATTGTTGTATTACATCCATCCCCTTTTTGCTCCCCTCTGTCCTCTTCCCCACCCACCTGTTCCCCCCCAAAGTCAATCCCACCTGTTGTACATGTCCATGGTTCCTTCATATTAGATTCTTGCCTAAACTGCTCCCCTTCCTTGCTTCTTCCTCCCCCCTCTCTCACCCCACCCCACTCCCCTTCCCCCTGCCCACTGAAGGCCTATCCACTGTATTCATATATCTGGTTCTATTTTGCTTGTTGTTAGTTTTGTTCATTATTGTCCTGTAATGGGTGAGATCATATGGTATTTGTCCTTCACTGACTGGCTCATTTCACTAAGCATAATACTTTCTAGTTTCATCCATGTTGTTGTAAAAGTTAGGAGTTCCTTCTTTTTTTCTGCTGTGTAGTATTCCATTGTGTAAATGTACCAAAATTTTTTGATCAAATCATCCACTGATGGGCACTTAGGCTGTTTCCAGCACCTGGCTATTGTAAATTGTGCTGCTATGAACATAGGGGTACATAGGTTCTTATGAATTTGTGTTTCAGGATAGATTGTTGCTCTTATAATATAAATATTAAAAGCAAAATTTTACCAGGTGAAAGCATAAAATTTTAAAAGGTTGGTTTTCACTATTCATGGTATTTGTGGGTATAAAGTCACTGTGACATCTATAAATTTATTTCTGTGATTATTCTACCAGGATGCTAACAATATGAAAATGTAAAGGGAAGACATGTCAAATCTCAGCTTCTAAAGTATTTCTTACTAATGATAATGATAAAATTATTGATTTTCTAAATAGTAAACTAGTATTTTTAAATTAATTTTGCCTAATCTCTTGGTTGATTTTTAGAAAAATCTATGCATTTAATTATCAAAAAAATAATCATACCATACTTTATTTTGTTAGCTTATTCTACAAGAATGATATAGTGGTACTCATTCAGTACAAAAATGCTAATCTTCATTTAGGTACACTTGATTATGTAATGCAAGTTGTCCCATTATATATTTTACCAAACTACTATGTTTTACAGCCTGAGATTAAAAACAACCAAGGTAATTATATATGTAGGCATATATATAAATGTCAAACCATTTGTAGCTGATATACTGTAAAAAGCAGTGGTTGGCCAAATCTGGCCCTATCATAAGCTATCATTTGTCAAAATCTGGTACAGAATGTGATCGATAAGACATGTTTTTGCAGTGATCATGAAGTAAGAACATATTGCCTTCTTTGACAGATTTGATTGCATGTTGTTATTTAACAGACAGAGACAAAGCATTTGTAAAAATAGCCTAGTGCCAACTTATAGTATTTTTCAACATGAGAACATTGCAATACAAATGTGAAGTTTAATGCAAACCAGAAGACTAAGCGTGAGATTATTTTGACAAGAAGAATACTCCTTCTCTGAAACTGATGTTGAAGTTGGATTAAATTAGTAATCACATAGGACTATCTCTGTTTCACCCCAGGTCCCCATCTGCAACTCCCAACACTTCGTTTGACCCAGGTGATGTACAATTTTCATTACCACCCTTAGCCAGTGATTAGAGTGGATGTTTAGAAAAGATCACTTCTGAACATTTGCCTTTATTGGATATGCTTTGTGGTTATCTTATATCAGGGCAATTTTCTAGGCTTTCTCACAGTATTTTCCCCTTCAATCATGTAAAGCTTTCAGGAAAAAGAAATTGTAACTGTCATCTGCATATTCATATTAACTTCGTGGCAAATATGAAATCTGTTTTCAAATACACCTGTCCCTGGATAGAAGCTACTCTGCACCCAGATGGTGGCTGGCAGCTTCATTTCACTCAACCTCTCTTTATGCCCTTCCAAACACAACAAGCTTGAACTTTTTTTCTCTTCTTTCTCACTTACTGGCTCATTTTTTTTAATGTGTTTTCTGCAATTTTCAAAAGTTGTTTTGAAAAATGTTATTCGTTGTGTTTTAAAACTCAGAGTGTCCAGCTGGGTAAAGAACACGAGGGTAGGCCAAGATGTCCCATGGTCTTTAAAACCCTTTGGCTTCTTCTTATCCATGATTTTGCTCCATGATTTTCTAAACACCCACTGAGTTCTCTTCCCTGCCTGATTTCACATCACTAATTCAATTGCTCTGTTTCCAAAGGACCACTACTTGATGAGTGGTACTCACCCAGCATGTCCAAGGATTCTTCAAATTAGCCAGCTCTCCACCAGGTTTAAGTGAGGAAGGAGAACCCAGTGAAGGAGAGTTTTAATTGGATGATATATAGTCCACCTGAAAAATGCTGCAGTTTCCAGAATCTCTGCCCTGAGAACTGGGTCTAAATTCTAGCCAGGAACCCATACAGGATAAAATGAGTAATGAAATGTGACTTTCCTTCCAAAGAACTTACGAAACATCAGAGCTGTTGCGTAAATCCTTGCAACATGCTGATGTGTAGATGGACCCCCAGGTCTTCCATTTCAGCACTTCTCAGTCTTGGCTACACCTTTGAATCACCTGGGAAAGCCTTCAAAAAATAAAAGTAAAAACTCACCTTGGCCCAAGGCTAATTGAATCAGAATCTCTGCAAGTAGCTCCCAGGCATTGGTAGCTCTAAAATCAGCCTAGGTAATTTTCTTGTGAAGCCAAGGTAGAGAAGCACAGACATGGATAAACTGCTCCATTTTTGTGGATAAATTCTGTTTGGCAAAGAGGTTTAAGAGGTTTATCTATGTGTTTTATTTAGTCCTAGGAAAATGTTCATAGAATAGATAGTCAATTAAATTCTTTTTTTTTTTTAAGATTTTATTCATTATTTTCAGAGAGAAGGGCAGCAAGGAAGGAAGAAAGGGAGAGAAGCATCAATGTATGGTTGCCTTTCATCTGCCTCCAGCTATGGACCTGGCTGGAGATCCGGCTTACAACCTGGCTATGTGCCCTGGCTGGGAATCGAACCAGTAACCCTTGGGCTTGCAGGAAGGCGCCAGTCCACTGAGCCACACCAGCCAAGGCTAAATTATCTCTTTAAAAAAACTAAAGGTTTAGGTGTTTTTAAAAATTTCCTAAAACCAGCCACTTGGCCAATAGGCTCTCTGTGTAGTAAGCCTAAGGGAGTGAACAGCATTCTAAAACCAGAACAAGAAGAGTCATGTTTGAATCTAGTTATCATCACCTCATAACCTCCATAAATCTCACATGTTCACTTGCAGTGAAGGAAAAATGATCATGTTCAATCTCACATGGATTTTAGGCCCCAATTAGACATGCTACATGGAAGTGAGCGTTAACTCTGAAAGTGCAGTATCATAGGTAGGACTTTTGACGTTAGCTTCTTTCCTACTGAGAACATATCTTCCTCCCCGCTGGGCACACACCATCAGCAAGCTGAATATCATCATTTACCCAGTGCTTTGGCCTTTCCATAGGTCCAATATATTATCTGTTCCAATATTTGGAAATGTGGCTGATCCTTTAGGAATCACAGTTTTGCAGAAGCAAAGCAAGGCTTTGTCTGGGTGTGGCAGCGTCTTTTATCATTCGAGTCCATTCCCTCCCAAAGTGCTGGATTATTCACAGTCATCTTGCTGGCAGCCAGCGTGATGTGAAAACAATTCTAAGGATGGATAACTGCAACTCATCAGGCTCCCTATTGATAAGTTCTCTTTTTTTTTAAGATTTTATTAATTATTTTTAGAGGCAGGGAAAGGGAGAGGGGCAGAGAGGGAGAGAGACATCAATGTAAGGTTGCCTTTCACCTGCCTCCAGCTACAGACCTGGCTGGAGACCTGGCTTGCAATCTGGTTATGTGCCCTGGCTGGGAATTGAACCAGCGACCTTTGAGTTTGCAGGCTGATGCCTTATCCACTGTGCCACCAGCCAGGGCTGGATAAGTTCTATTTATAATGTTCAGGGAATTCAGTGAAGAAAAATGATAAACCAATTATTCTGGAGGGGAAAAACAGTTATTTTGTTACTTATGTGTTTTACATTTAAATTGGTGTTATAGTTAAAGCATCGAAAACAGAATCCCAGTCTAAAAGTCAGAGCATATAATACAGAATCTAAGTCTAAATAATGACTGCATGTGATGAAACACATTTTTACCCAGCAGGGTAGTTTTTTTGAGTTAGAAGAAATAATTCATAATAATGACGTTCTCTGAACACTAACTTTGGAAATGTGGGCTTTCAAAATACCATCCCTGTGACTAGTTCTGGGTTCTATTATCACAGTCACACTAATCCCAGTCAAGTTGGTTAAAAAGATGGAGAATGAATTAATAATGATACAGTGAGTCTGCATGTGTCTATTACTAATGCTTTTATCA